>OMLM01020596.1:15309-54250 GCA_900302695.1 Helostoma temminkii | reverse complement strand
CAGTGGCTATACAACATGATGACTTTGATTTTTTTTTTCTTATTTGCTTTCTCATCCACTGCTGTGGGACTTTGGGTTAGACTATGCTATTAAAAATCACTGATGTGCATAAACCCAGGACTGACTTAGAGCACAAACTCAACTTTTGAGTCTGGGAAATACTGGTGCTATGATGTATAATTCACTTACTGTGGTTGGATAATCACCAGAGGCCTGATATATGAATATAATTAAATAACCTTGTCCCAGGAAGAATTCATTAGGAAGAATTCATTAGGTGAATACACAAATCTGCTGAAACATGACATCCCTCCTGCCAGTAGACTTTCTTTTCCACAGATATCTCCACTGCTCTGTATTTTATTGCTTCCAATAACTCCACTCACAACACACAGATGAAACAGGTGTATGTTTTTTTATTTACTGAACTTTCAATTTTTGTGCATATTTGTCACACTTAAATGATTCAGATCATCAAACAAATTTTAATATTACACAAAGATAACCCAGGTAAATACAAAACACATTTCAATCATGATTTCATTTATTAAGCAGGAAAAGGCTGTCTAACCTTTGGAAAGCTGAGTTCAGTTTCATTTGCCACACCCAGACCTGATTACTACCAGACAATCAGGAAATCACTTAATTAGAAGCTGTCTGTTGAAGTGAAGCACACTAAAAGATCTCAAAAAGCAACACATCGTGCCAGAAATTTAAGAACAGATTAATAAACAAATTAAATTAACAAATTAATTGGCATAAATTAGTCTGGAAAGAGTTTAAAAAAAACATTTCTAAGGCTTTGGGACTCCGGCAAACCAAGGTGGCCTGGAGAGGCCGGCCTATCAAAATTACTCTCAGAGCACGACAACGACTCATCCAGGAGGTCATAAAAGAACCCAGAACAACATCTGAAGAACTGGAGGCTTCACTGCCTCAGTTAAGGTCAGTGTTTACAATTGAACAATAAAAAAGAATATAGGGGAAAATGGCATCCATGTGAACGTTCCCAGGTGAAAGCCACTGCTGAGCAAAAAGAAAACAAAGGCTCATCTCACATTTGCCAAAAACAGCTTGATTATCCCCAAGACTTTTGGGCAAAGATTCTGTGAGATAAAAATTAACTCTTTGGGAGGGGTGTGTCCTGTTATTATTTATAAAAAGAACATCATATCAACAGTAAAACGTGCTGGTGGTACTGTGATGGATTGAAGCTGCTTTGCAGCTTTAGGACCTTGACGACTTGCCATAACTAATGGAACCATGAATTCTAAGGTTTAACAAAAACTCTTGTGTGAGAATGTCCAAAATCAATTTGTGGCTATGCAGCAAGACAATGATCTGAAACACACCAGCAAGTCCACCTCTGAATGGCTCAAAAATGTTTTTATAAATAAATAAGGTTTTGGAGTGTCCAAGCCTGGACTTAAATCTGATTGAGATGTTGTGGCATAACCTTAAAGAGGCTGCCTATGCTCAAAAACCCTCTAATGTGGCTGAATTACAACAATTGTGCAAGGATAAGTGGGCCATCACCACAGCAATGTGAAAGACTCACTGCCAGTTATCACCAAAGCTTGATTGCAGTTGTTGCCCCCCTTAGAGGCACCAAGGCCTTTAATAAATGAAATCATCATTTTAAAAGTGCATCTTCTATTTACTCAGGTTATCTTCTTTGTGTAATATTAAAATTAGTTTGATGATCTGACTCATTTCAGTGTGACAAATATGAGGGCAATTAGTTTTTCACTGCATTTTGTGTGTTACATTTTTGCAAACATTTAGAAATACACATGTAGCATCTGGTTAGAAAACATGTTTTCCTGATAGCTTCCACAGTAAAAACACATTTTCACTTTTTTCACTATTCGAAATAAATTACTGGAAAAACTGTGAAATGACTGTTCAGAGATGACTCTGTTTTACATATTTATATACAGTATCCTTGCATCCATACCTGTCTTTTGCGAGTGTGTGCAGCTAAGTGTATGTGATATATATTTAGTTGGGAAAATGTCTAATGTAGCAAAATTTAAAATTCTCTTCTTCATTTTGGGTCATTTTCTAACCTATGTATGTCTCACTGGTGACGTCAATCTAAAACCCAACTGATATGATTCATTCAGGGTAGTTTCTTGGACTCTTTCCATCCCTAGTGGTCAGAAATGGCTTAACGCAGCTTTAAATAGAAGCTCCAGTCCACTTACAGTCTAGCCACCATTATCACCTGTCAGTGGATAACTCACCTCATAACTCGTCATTATATATGTGTGAGTAGGTAAAATGCGCAGCTTATTGCACTTATGTGTCTCTGTGTGTCTGACTGTGATTTTATGTTTGTGTGCGTGTGTGTGCAGAGTGTACCATGCGACTGGTCCTCCATGTGTCCCAGAGTTTCGATCTGCTCCACCAGGTCATTTGAGTTCCACTGACTCATACCCAGCAGAATGGCGCTCTTCCCCTCCATAACATCTGCTGGGACACACATCCAGACACACAAGTACAACATACACAAAGAGGAGTAAGACAGTGCAGAAAAGACGAAATCCAGTTTCTCTCTCTGCATTACAGTGAAATGGCACAATTCTTGAAGCCCACACACCTCCCTACTGTGTATACAGCTACAACAACAAAACAACAAACTGCAACAAAGCGAGGGCTCCTGGCCTACTTTAAGCAAGGAGCTAAAGTAGGCCAAGAGGAGACCTTATTCTGTACTATTAAAGTTGATCTAGCTACTTTTAGTTAGGTCAACGTAAAACATTTTATGCAACGATTAAGTTAGATCGACATAAAGTATTTGCACTTAAGTGACATAACTTTGTTCCATAATGTTTAGGATTCTTTTTTTTTCATGTTAAAGTGAATTAGAAAATCTGAGTTCATTCTCTTTAGGTTAAACATGAGCACCTGCTGTTGGTGTAATCACACTGTGAAAACCAGAATGGAATCGAAAACACTATGAACTAGAGTGAATCTTGGCAGCAGCATTCAAGACTCAAAAAACTAAATTAATTTACAAAAGACTTTGAGTCAGCCATTTTAGTCTAGGACTTGGCTTAAGCCTTGTCTGTGAAACCAGCTCCTAGTGTGCTACATTTGCCAACACCTACAAGCTGTAAGTGTTGAAAGATGAAATGATAATTTGGCCTAAATGATGTTTACAAAAATTAAATACACCCTTACCTCAGTGGTTTAGTTTGTTTATTAAGCTAGTCTGTTTATACTATTCCACCATCTTCTAAAGAAGCACTGTTACCCCTTCAACCACACCACACACTGCTGTCTGATTATTAGCTGATAAAGGTTCAGTATATGCTGCATCATGTGCTGCCTGCACACCTTTCAGACACAGTGGCACTTGACGTAGACAAACACTGTTATACTTATATTCAGCATTTTTTGCAAAAATTATCAAATTGTATTTGCATTACACCATTTGTACAGGTTCATGTAATTCAAAGTGCTTTACAGATAATTATAAAAATAAAAATAAGTTCCACACAAAAATGCTGATCATGGTAAAATGCCACAAACAATGATCTTGCATTGGATGTGCCCTTTAAATATTTCTAATGTTGACAAAGTTTGATTAATTTAGAAGCAACTTCCCTATTAGAGGAACAATTGACTGAATAGTTGTTGCTGTTTTGTGGAACATACTGTATGTCGATAGAATATGAGTTGTTTCATGTCTTTTCCTAATTGCATGTTTTGTGATTTACTCAGATGCACTTGAGTGTATTGATGTCAGGTACATACAAGGCTGTCTGACACTAATAGTTGACTTGCCCTCCAGTTCTTTGTTCATATGAATACATTATGGTAGTTAAGTGTAGCTCAGATCATCAGGTTCCAATGGCTCAGGACATAAAAACTAAAAGTCGCCTCATTAAAAGTGTTTGACCTGCACTAAAAGACCCCTACCAGAGGACCTGAGACGCTGGAAGCATATTAGATAAGTAGACTGGTGCAATCAGTTTATCACACACAAACAGTGGGCATGCACTGCCCTTAAAACTTAAACCACAGCATCGTCAGGGTAAATGTTCAATAGCCATGTTGTTGTGGACATATTCTGGATTCAACCAAGAAGACAAGCCAGGTCTGTTGTGTGGTTCAGCATGACCAAAGCGGTTGTCTATTCATCCAAACTGTCATCTAAGACAATCTGAGACAGGATGAGTCATGCAGGAAAAACACTTCTTCCTGACAGTCTTGTCTTCCAGCTCTGAGAAACTCTGACATTGGTCTACACAGCCTGTCCATTTGAATCAAACAGTGGTCAGTCTACTGGTCACGGATTGTCTTTAGCTATCTGCTCTGACTCCCTATCTCTTTGCTTCCCTGCAGTTAGACGGTATTGAGCTGAGTGTAATAATGCAGGGACATAACACACACACACACACACACTTGCAGAATCAGACATACGCTGACAAGTGCAAAATAAATGGAGAGGAGATAGGAAGAGACAAAAAGATGTGCACATTGGATCTGAACAAAGCATCGTGGGATGTAACAAAGCCTGTGTTTGGACAGGAGGAGAATGCAAAAAGGATTTTACACCAAACACTAAAAAAGACTGAATCATCTCCTGCAGAGAGGGCTGAGCAGGAACGGTTGGAGCCAAAACAGAATCTCCTCTGAGAAGCCAAATGTGATTGAGCTGAATAAATCTGCTTACCTGTGCACTAAAAACTCCATGAGAATCAGGGGTAACACAAACAAATAAAATGCACAAACAATGAGTGGAATAAAACCAACCGACCGTAGCTACCACATCTCTTGCTTTTGGAATATCTGATATGAACAAGAGGAAAAAAATGAAATAGAAGGGTAAAATTTGCCCGAAGCAGTCGGCCCAAAGGACAGAAAAGCGATTTCAAAACATCCTTCAACCTGTCAGCTCGCAGTGAGTAAGACTCCGAGCGGAAAAGAGAGAAATTGATGCCATGATTGTTAAACTATGATGAAATGGCCTCAGTTGACCTTTATCAATTCATTTTTCTTTAACATTTCTCCATTTCGTGAGCTCATCATCATGCATTAGCCAAAAAAGTGGAATTGAAAATGAAAATACAATTTCTGGCTTTATTTTAGGCCTATTCAACTTCCTCTGACGCACTGTGAAAGAGAGATTGCTGTCAAGAGATTATGCTGTCAAATGGCACAAACAGGATGAGTCTTCCAGGTAAGCAGGCTGCCAAAGATGAAGTGCATTGCAACAGTGTAAGTGAAGCTTACAGACAAAATATGTATCAAAGACAGAAGGTCATTTTTCTTAAACAGCTAATGCTAATGCTTCTATGCCACAGTAAACACACACACATGTACAGTGTGGATACTTAGGATTATTATTTATGAATATCTTTGTTATAGATTGGCTAATCAATCATAATCATTTGCTGATTCTTTTACATTTTTTCTTTCTTCACAGAATTGCCATAAGATTTAGTCACCTTGAAACCTGTTTAAATATCTGTGCTTTGTTTCTCTGTTCTCTCATCGCAGAAGCTCCTTGCTTTTGTGTTTCATACACGCCTCCTCTTCCTTGTCTACTAATATAATAGCACTAAAAACTAATAACTAACACAAATAAATGAAATATCCACCATTTCTAAATTAAAATACACACTAAAAGGCCTTCCCTTGAAGATAAAAGATGTTAATCATACCATTCAATACCTGCCCTGTGACAGTGACACTAAGGTGGACTTGACTACAGCCCTGATACAAAGCGTGCACTACAAATACAAGAATTTGTGAAGCTCGCCTTGATCGATCAGTCCAGCAGCTCCAATGTGAATTATCTTTAAACCAGAGCTATTACTAACTCAGTTCTGGCACAATGCAACACAGCCAGCTGACATCTTCAGGAGGTGATGTAGTAACAGGTAGCTAATGTCTGGCCACAGTACATCACCCCTAGTCACCATGTAACAGTCGGGAAATCTGGACCCGTTCTTTAATGTTAACTTTTTCAAATAGCACTTCCAGGTTCCATGACTGAAAATTTTCAAATAAACAATAACTACACGCCAAAATAAACTTGCACTTTTAGCATGTACAGTGCAAGTGACACATGAGCCGCCGCCATAAACCTACTGTACACATGGTTCATGTACTGCCAATGTTGTATTGTCGTATTTAAATATTAAAATGTGATTTTTTTTATTTTGTTTTTATATTTTTATAGTAATCTCTGTCTTATCCTAAATTCCTGTCAACTGTATTTTTCCATTATAACCCCTGGACAGATCATTAAAGTCTCTTCTTTTATGTGCTCAAAAAGAAGATTACTGAGTTTTTATGTCAGTGTCAGTACAGTTCTGTGCAGCACAGATAAAACAGGTGCTTTGCAGCAACAGGTTCGTTAAAATCTAACACAGCAGCATCTGATTTCACTGATCAACACACCTTCAATCACAGAGAAAGAAGCACTGAGTGAAATCACCACCTGCAGGGACATCTGAGCTTTAAAGTGACATGGTTCAGATCCACTACGGTGCATGTTAAGCAAGAGGTCTTTTTGTGTATTACGCAATGATACAAAAGGTCAAGTTCCCAAATAGCTGATGTTTGTTAATCATCCGGCTGCTCTTTCCAGTAAAATGTTGCATAATATAATTGTTTAGCTGTGGAAGACCTACTAGTTGAACTTTACCACCGGACTGTGAAAGCAGCATAGCTGTTTCTGGTTTTAAAAAAACGACACTTGTCTAACGGCTCTCAGATCTGGGTTTCTGCCAGAATTTAATCAACTGTCCTTGGGTCCAAAGTCCACAGTGTCAGTCCACACAGTTCATTCCACATTTACTCAGAACTTTTTGAGATAACTTGTCACAAATGTACAACAGAGCTGAGATTAGCCTCCTCCCAGCTTCAGTGGCAGCTCTCTTCCTCAGACCCACAGTGTCATACACAACCTCAGATTAAAGTGAGTGAAAACAGCCCAGAGGAAAACTGTGATGCTCACAATTGTATTCCCTTTGTCTCCTGAGAAGTAAATCACATTTTTATATTGAGCTTACAGAAGTCTGAACTTTTCCTCCTATACCAGCCTTAGGAAAAATATGGAGCAGCAGCTAAGATCAATTTGAGAGAAAATTACCTCAGAGACTGGAGAGTTAAAAAATGATGATGCAAGAGAGGCTGGGGACTGAACTAACCCTGTGATTACGGGATCCTACCTATACCTCTGTCTGATTAATTAATAATACTCAACCACTACATTCATTTCAATTACTAAATATTTGAATCTATACTGTACATAGCGATAAAACACAAATGTATTAGATTTAATTAGATGTAATACGTTTTCAATTGTTTTTTTAATACCTGAATGCAGAGTGCATGATTGAAAAATTGACTTTATGTTGGCTCTCCTGCTTAATATTTTATAGATAGTTGTTTAGTTAGACTAGAGCGGTATACTTCTTAGACAAAGACAGCCCACATTGCAAAGGAGAAAGGAAATGTGCGTGTGTGTGAAGTGTTTGCAGGGCGAGTGGGAGGACAGACTAAAATAAAGTATTCTTCACTATAGCGCAGCCATGGCACTTTTTTTTTTTAATGTTGGACAGATACAACATAATCAGCCACATCAGAAAACTAACAAAAAAGAAAATTTAAATGGAAATGCATGAGCAAGTAAAATAATTATGCACAAATCCTTTCACCCTTTGGACATTTGGGTTAAATTCATCTTCATATATTCAGTTCTCGTTATTTATTTGGCATTTATATTTTTACTTTTTCAAAATATAAGCCTATTTGTTTTATTGCAGCGAGTATGATTTCACCTTCCTTTAATATGTAGCCTAGAGCCAGGAGGCAGTTAGCTTAGCTTAGCTTAGCATTAGGGAAAACAGCTGGTGACATATGTGCCTGAAAGCTCCTCTAAATCTCAAAATGTCCTTGTTGGTTTAGTGTTGGAGTCTTGTCATCCCTTATCTCATTATTAAACTGGCAAAAGTTGCTTTAGTTGTCTGAATCCCGGATTCTGTCTGATTCAGCGATTTGATCAGTGACAGTTGCTACTAGATCTACATAATCATTACTATCCAGTAATTTTGATATGTTTTAGTTTATGAATTTAATATGTACAGATTATTTTGTCACTGTAGCTTCACATTTATTCATTCAAAGTTGAAAATGCTCTCTGAAAAGTGATTTTAGGCAGATTTTGTTATGTCAGGAAAGAGTTTCTGGTCTTGCTAAGTTACACTAAGCTTCATTTTGAATGGGAACGTCAACCTTTATAGACAAATGTCTGCTGAGATTGAAGCAGAAGCAGAATGGCAGGTGTAGTGATTTGTTCTTCTTTTTTTTTACAACCTTAAAGATTTTATGAAAAGTTCTTAATATTTATTAAGAACCTTTGAAAGTAAATGTCATTATAGATTTGCAAATATGGAGAAACAATAGAGACTTACAATAGTTTTTAATCTGACAAATGACACAACAGTTTTCATTCCACCAGTACAGTGCAGAGTGGAACGCAGCAACATAATGAGCTGGCAGCCTTATCAGAAATAGATGTCCTACTTGCATGCAGATATTGTTTACCTCCTGTGGCAATTTATTACAGCATTAAACTGTTGGAGCAGCCAACACCATGAATTTCCTTTCAGGCTCAATCTGTCAATTCCTCTCATTATTTAAATTTATGTCATCTAATAAGAAATCTGGATTAACGCACAGCAAGTTTGTCAACAGCTCAAATCAATAAACAATGTGACAATCGAGTTGGCATTCGCTTGAGCAGGCTGCAGCCTCATTTACTCATAAAAAAAATGCCACATTTCAACCCCCGTGCACAAACCTGTGCTGTTCTAAATGCAAAACAGGGACGCAGAGGTTGAGTGATGCTGGAGGGGAGTCACAGCAATATGGAAAAGAGATGGAAGACACGTATGTTTTGCTATTTTTATTACCAGTGGCAAGTAGAGAGCCACTGGAATCAATCTGATTCTTCAGATGAAGTAGAAGGAGTAAAAGCAATCACCTCACCTCACCTGCTCACCTGAAATACTCAGAACTCTCAGAAAATGTTTTTAATCGGGGTTAAATCATCAAGCTGATCTTCATTTAGTTTTCAAATACTGTAGATAGCGAATGGCTACAGAAATAAATATATTGCCTTCACAACTTACAAATATTAAAACTGACACTGTTACGTCCTCAACCTGGAATACAGCTGAAGTGCTCACTGAGTTTTCTCAGCAAACTGATGATGAAATGAAAAGGGTGCTGTGTAGTCACAAAATGATAAAATACTCAAAAGACCCTTCAATATTAAATCATGGACAAATTATTCAGTAAAAGGTACTTTTGTGGTGTAATAACACCAAAAATAATCTATATCAATATAATTTTCAGCTGTGATGGCTGTCCAAAATGGTGCAACAAATATCTTCACACTTTTCTTTCACACAAAATTGTATGGGGAGCATTTGGCTGGGTCTCACTGCTGTCCAATTAGTGTCCTACAGCCAAACATAGGACGCCATGTGCCTCTGCAGGTCGACGTGTTGTTTTGATTACAAATTCAAAAAACAAAAGTTGTAGATTCCTAAAAATTATTTGTATGAAATTATTACTGTTACTTATTAACTACTGGGTTAGACTGGGTAATTTGTCAAGTAAATAAGGAAATGCAAGGCACTCTTCGCAGCAAGTGTTTACAAGCCCTTATTCTACTGGCTTGTTCCAAGTAAAACTCAAAAAGATGCTCCACTGTGTTTCTGCATGTGGGAATAATGCAGTGGAGAAGAAAAGCTTTCAGTGGTTCAGTAACAGAAAAGTACAACAGCTAAAACAGCAATTTTAACCTTCTCCTCAGAAGTGTTTTTTGAATTTAGCTTTTCTTCTTCTTAACACGAGCTTCAAATGTCTTCTTATCTCCTTTCTTTCACACACATTTGAGAGCTGCTGGGTCTGAACTGCTGATAAACTGGAGCTTTACCTGCCACTGGTGGAAAATGATGATTTTATACTCAACAGTGGAGGTAACTCAGAGTTACCTGACCTAACCAGACTTACTACCTCTGGAGGTAGACAGGGCATGAAGCCACTCGACATTTCCACTTCGATCTTTTGGCGCACCTGGACATCAGCCTCAGACTCTGAACTCTGACAGCAGTCTGTGTTACACTTCTGTTTTCATCTTTACACGAGGCCAGCTCAAGGGGGCTGAGATGGTGTGACAAGCCGGTCCTCTGGTGTGTGTCTGTGTGTGTGTGCATGTGTGTGTGGATCCACATGGGACAGATGTGCAGATGTCAGAGGAGTTGATCAGCAGAAGCGACAGCTTTAAACCATCCAGCCAACAGCTGTGTTTCCCTGACACGTCGCACAAACACTAACTGACACACAACAAAATCATCCGAATGAAGCGGCATCGGCTCTCATAAGAGACACACGCACAGATGTTAATGGTTTACTGATATTTTATTATCTCTAAATGCAATGAAAAGAGAGCTGAACAACCAAAATGTGACATCTAATACTGGATTTGTGTCTTTGTTAAAGAGATCTTATTACTGTATGTTTTTGAGGTTCTGATCAGTGTTAATGTTACACATAGTCAGGGGTATAGAGCAACATGTGTTTGCATGCTGGCTGGTGGCGGCACCAAGGTTACAGTTTGGCCAATTCGTTTTCACAAGACTCTTCTAAATGCTAAACCATCTGATGTCAAGCCTTTTGAGAGTCCATAACTGGCTTTCCATATTGGGACCATTGGGAGCGCCTAAGTACGCCCTCTCGTGTGAACTGGCTATGGATAGTTGAGTATGCAAAGGTAAATATTTCTCACTAAAAGTGTTTTTTTAGCTGTAAAAGAATATTGACAATGAAAAAAGGTACAGGCCAGCAACACACTTCAAAAACATATTTATCTGTTCACAGCACTTCATGGATGACTGTATCTACAGCCAAGTGTGCGGCAGGATTTTCAGCTAGGTTGTTCCTGATGGTACTTTTCCAAATGCACCTTGGTGGCCTTCTATTTTGGGACCTGGCTGCATGGCTTAGGCGTTAGATTATAATGTACATGTAATTCCACAACAGAAAAGTCACTGCTCAAACATGTATAGTGTTACCACTAATGTAGAGAAAGGACGATGCAAATTCACTTCGGCATTTGATATTTCATTGCAAACCCATAGACATCACCAGACCCTTTGAGGCTTTGATCTCCTGTTTTCACTTTACGTTTTTCAGCTATATTCAATAGCAAAATGTGGACCAAACAAAAAAAACGGACAGGTGGGCTTTTGGCTGGACTCTTTTAAATCCAGGAAAGTTTACTCTATGTCCCACTCACACCACAAGCCTAAAGTATGGCCAAGTCCAAACTCTGAGAGCGAGGAGTGGGAATTCTCACCTCTCCACTCTGCCTACTGTGCTATGAAAGTATTTCCTTTTTTTTGGCATATTTGTCACACCTAAATGATTCAAATCATCAAACTAATGTTAGCATTACATAAAGAGAACCCAAGTAAATACAAACTGCAGTTTTCCAATGATAATTTAAATCGTTAAGGAAAAAATAAGCTGACCAACCCTGCCTGGCCTTCCTCCTAGAAGGTTTTAATTCAGCCATATTGGAGGGTTTTTGAGCGTGAATTACCCTTTTAAGGTCATGACACAGCATTACAATTGGATTTAAGTCAGAACTTTGACTAGGCCACTCCAAAACCTTAATTTTTTTTGAGCCATTCAGAGATAGACTTGTGGACAAGGTCAAAGGAGAAGTTCGTTTTTCACATAGGTTCAGGCAGGTTTGCACAGCTTTTTCTCTCAATAAATAAAAATCAGTAAGGTGGTAAATACTTATTCACAGCACTGAGACAGGTGCACAGAATATCCGCCCATGGGCGCATGTGTGACAGTGGATCGATCAACCGGTAGCACGATTTATGACGCTTATGATGCTGTGATTTCAGCAGAGTGGATGTGAGTGATAATTATAAATGGAGCATAGTGGACACAAAAACTTTGGCACAAGTTTGTGAGCCGCACGCACAGCTGATGCGTTCACTGACGTGTAATTACCATCATGAAACGGATGTTCAGTGAACAGTATGTTTTGCCACCTGTTTAACCTTTATGAATGAAAACAATGATTGTCTTGACAATTATTGGTAGAGACAGGCAGATTTCCTGTTTCCATATATCGCTGGGGACACATCCTCTGCAGAGCCCTCATGAATCATGACTGAGAATACACTCAAAAAAAATCTAAATAACAGCTTCCACATAACTGAATTATGTCTGTTGTAAACAAATCTTTTAAGTTGATCAAACTTAATACTTGTATAAAATTTAATATTTTATCTTAATCTATCATTTTGTTGTTGATCTAACTGTTAATAGAGTAACTTAAACTAATATTTGCTTTCAACTTACATTATTCAATTATGTGGAACTTTGGTTTCTTTTTTTTTGTTGTTAGTGATAAATGAAGAAAAACATCACTGCATGTCTAAATTATGGAAATTACCTGAATATATTTAAAAAATTATTTAACTCTAAGATTGTTTAAGAATATTGACTATATGCTTTGGCCTTTGTGTGGTCTTAGTAGAGGAGCAGCAAAATTGTTTGCAGCCTAGAGCAGCAGCTGTGCATGCACAAGTCTTGTAGATAGGTGACATATTTATAAATACTTCTATGGCCATAAAATAACTTCTTGTTATTTGGCTTTGACGTGGTCTGCGCTTGTCATCGTCAAACACTGTTCACTAACACTGTAGCCACTGAAGAGTCTCAGTCAATGACATAAAAAGCATGAGAACAACACATCTTAATATGCATCATCTTGTTTGGAAGGGGTTCCTGATGAGCGACTGGAGTTTTCAGTACTGTAAATGTCTGACTGTCTGCTGCAGTGTGGAAGCAGGCATTTATCACAACAAATAAATAAATAAATCCCCCCTCTCCCCAAGCACATTGTGAGGATTTGAGAGATAATATGACAAACCTCCCCATCATCATTCTTCAATCTAATCCTTTTAGTTTCTCTCTCTGCTGTTCTATAAACAGCTGGTATTATTTTTGGCTGAAGACTACAGTATATCCTGTGTGCATGGAAGGAGTCAGAGTCTTGGAGTAAGCAAGTGACTATAGTGGATCATAACTCCAACAACCTTTTATGGCCTTGTCCTGGTTTCCCTTTCAAGGAAGGCATTCTTCATGCTGAGTGGATGTTTATGTTTGGAATAACTTGATCGGTTGCCTTTTTTACAGGACACAGCTCTACTTTCCCCCTGGGCCCAGACTATAAAGTCACAAGAAAACACCTCCTCTCTCTTTTTACACAATTAAACTTCTATTCTTTATCCTTTGTGGGATTTTAGGCTTTCAACATCTCTCTTTCTTGGAAAGAATCGTTGTTCATTAAAACAGCCATGCCTACATATAACTTGCAAGGACAATAATACCTCAAAAATATTGGCCTTCTGAAAAGTTCTTCCAATATCAGGCAGCAGTGAGAGATGGTAAAATTAGTGTGGTCCCCAAACAATAAGCCAGCAAGTGATAAGTCAATTGGAGATGGAGAAAACACAGCCTGAAATAAAATGTGAGTGGCACCTGAAGCAGAAGCATCTGGAGCTGAATTCAGATGTCCTCCTGCTGGGTACAACATAACAGTAGCATTACTTGTTCTATCTAATTCATAACTGAAATACAACATCGCAGTGGCTGTGAGGGCTTAGTTCCCAAAACATTTATACTCCCCAAACTGCAAGATCTATTATGTTGCTTATGAAAAAAATATTATAATTAAATCTACTCACAGGGGTTCATTTCTGTTTATTACTACAGCCAGCAGCTGGTTAGCTTTACTAATCAGCAAAACATGGAGCAGGATATAAATATGGGATACACACTCTGGACCAAAACTATTGCTGTTGCTCTGCTAATGTTTTGCTCACGCTACACTTTCTGTTTAGAAACAGCATCCCAGCATTACAATTCACAACATGACATAGTACAATGCTTTTTAACACAACGGCCTTAAAGGAATAGTTTGACACTTTGGTAAACACACTAAGATGAGAGGTTTGACATTGGATTGACTCAGATTTCTGTCCGTTGAGCCTCCAGCCAGGAGCCAGTTAGCCTAGCTAAGCACAATTTCTTGACACAAGAAACGGCTAGCTTCATTTTTTGTCAGGTGACTGTAAACCACAATGTCTTGTTTTAACCCTTAAGTTTGGTACAAATTATCTTAACAAGATGTGTTCATTTGTGAGCTTTAGCAGTGCAAGTACAGGTTTTTTTTTCCGCCTTTGGACAAGGACATGCTGGTTTCACCACCTAAATTCTTTAGCTATGTTATGTCAAGCTAACTAGGTGCTAGCAATAGCTTCATAAAGAGACATATTCACTGTCTTTTACCAGTCTTAGCAAGAATGTAAATATAAGCATTTATCCCACAGTGTGAAACTTTTAAATATATTATGTATTAACAACACATTATATGTGCTCATACCAAATCTATGTTTCGTTTTCTTCTCACACTCAGTACGCTATTTCATAGCTGACTGCCTGTTTGTGTTGCAAACAGTGTGATGGTGGAGAAGTACATCTGTTCACATACAACACATGCACATTTTCTTATCCCCCAGTGATTCCTTCATTCCAGATACTGTGTAGGCACGCTGACACTGGTCTCACAAAATGCAGTTCAAGCAATGCTCAGTTCTGTGATAAAGCTGTGATAAAGGATTCATATTTCATGTTTTCTAGCACTGAGTGCAGTAAACATGCCTTTTTCAGCAAACAGAATATGCAAGGAAGGGGAGAGAAGGGAAATCAAAATTAAGAGAAATGGAGCAGAGCATGTTCCAGACGGCCATCTAATCAGGTTTTTATATTACATGAAGGAATGTTGGACACCAAAAACTCAACAACACCCATAGCTATTGGCTGATTAAAAGTAAAATAAGAATAGTATGATGATCGCACATAATTGATTAGCATCTCTAGCATCAGTCTCTTGGGGCATACACACTTGGAGTGTGTAATTGGTGGGATAAGTATTCCACTTATTCGCTGATGAACTCCTTCTGAAAAGGGTATGTTCTCAAGTGTGTCTATTTCTGGTCAGCCTGACATCTTGAGTATATTTTTTTTTAACCAGAGAATTTGGTTGACCACGAGAATTACGAAAGTTAATGCATTTGTTACCCGTTGCCCCTGGTTCGTTCCACAATCAGACAAGCACAGATGCATATAAAATAATACCACACCACACCATCATACACAGTAACTGCAAACAATTTCCCATTCCTTCATTACAGTTTCATGTTTTCAGCTATATCAAATAAAAGACAAATAGCCCTTTTCACTACAGAAATTTAACAACCCATAAACTGAACCTTTAAGAGCCTTTTGTCAGTGTTTGGCACAAGGCTTTTAACTAGAGGTAACACAATTAGTCGATTCATGGGCAAAACAAGACATTTAAGGAAAGCGTAAAAGGCATTTTTATGGTTTAATGCCATTTGCAGAAAAAAAAAATGCTGTAGCTTTAAGACAAAAGTGACACCAATTACATCCTTATTTATTCTAATTATTCTAATGGTTGTCTTAAGTGTGCAATAGTAAGCCACTGTAGCACTGCTGCCACTACCTGGAACATGCATTAAGAAATACCATATGAGTATATTGGAAAAGGTCTACACAGTAAGTACAGTGTGCATACCAAATCTGTTAAAAAGGCTTATAGACGTTCAGATGATCTCTAAGACTAAGAAACACAGCGAGGTGAAGATGAAATGAGGAAATAAAATGTAATACTAACCTCTGGCGTCAAAGAACTCCTCATCAGAGCTGTCGACCGACTCTTGTGCGATGTTTTGCAGACACCAATGAGTGGCGCTATGCTTTCGTGATGAACCTGCGGATGAGAAAAAACAACCCACTTTTACACTGGGAAAATAACAGAAAAGGGTCATGCCAGTAATCACAGAACACAAGGACTCAAGGAAAGCAAAGCAAAGCACAGACGCCCCAGGTGGGGATAGATGACCTTTAGAGTGTCACAGCAGGTGAAAAGACTCAAATGGACTTTTCTTTGAGTTTTAAGTGTTATAGCAAGCAAGTGTCACAGCGAGGAAGCCGCATAGTGTTATTTACCTTCTGGTACAAGAGCAGGGATGAAAAAGGATTTGGAGCACTTTCCATTTGTTGACAGTATTCACTCTCAAGAACCCAGATATAAAACAAATGGCAAAAGATTTCTTAGAGACAGAAAGTTGAAACTGACAGCACACAAAGTCTGTTGGTAGTAACTCTGGAACTACTGGAGGATCAATTAAAACTGGCTGGCCCTTTTTCAAGTGCTATTTTCCTGAACCATGTCTGGGTTAATATGGTGTTCATATACAGTCACCTAACATGTTTGCCCCATGTTTTCATCCTCTATGGGAGACTAATCTAAATAAGCTTCCTCCAGTCGCCACATCTTCCCCTGCTGACGCAGGGTCACACCCTGAAGCTTCGTTTTCCCTGAGTCTGAGTTCATTGCATTCTTCCTGATATCACAATCATGCACTGCTGCACTAGGAAAGCAGAAGACCAATGTGGTAGAAATTCCATGTATATGCATATTTAAATATTTATACTGTTGCCATAACACCACCTTGGTAGTGTATTAAAGCAAAATCATCAAATGATCACCAAAACTCACTGCCCACATACTTCGTGCATAAAGATTTGCTCTATCCTGGAGGAGATTTTCCTTCCTGGGACACTGAGCAGTTTTCTACCCATGACTTTTCACACTGTATACTCTTGAGCTGAGCTGTCAAAATGGTCTCGCTGAGAAACTCATCCCTAGAGGCTTTGCCAGGAAATGTGTGTGTTGTTGTCTCTCTCCAACAATCTGTAGTGGCACTGCAGTGAAAACACTGGTGTTCGCAAGATGGAGGAAGGAGTCTTTAAAACATTTTACATTATTGTCAGGAAGCCATTAAGAATCTCAAAAGAGCAGCGAGATCCTCCTCCTACATTTGGAGCTGTTATTAACATGTCATGCAGAAAATATTTCAGGTTCTGAAATAAAGCCTTCTAAAAACATTCAACTTGTTATTTGTAATAACAGCTAACAATAAAGTTGACTTTGGCTATACTGAAGATGAACTGGTAGCCTTGCCCTACTGATGAGGAGAATCATGACATGCTGAACACAAACAATCAGCATGCCCAACAATTTAGAGATAATCTGAAGCTCTCTTTAACTGTGGCTTAGTGGCAACTGAACTTTCACACACACCTTTAACATCTTGGCTTGTACTGGAAAATAAGTGAGGAGGCTTGCGCACAGATGACTTTAGTCTTTGGGTGAGCATTTGTTGTGCACTTACAGTATCTGCAGTAGCCATTACACCCTAAGTAGCATTATAGCCTACATCTCACACAACTATGTAACATGTAACATCTCTGAAAATGAAATTGTGCCGGAGAAACTGGACTAAACCACTGTGCTATGTGCACACAAAATGACGTGGCCAAAATTATGTACTAGGCAAAACTCGCTTACTACACAAAAACATCCAACATGCAACTGTCACTGCAAAGTGTTGCAGTGTGTCAGCAGTGTTTAGAGAGCTATTCAACAATGCATATTTGGCATGCCTGCCTGTGGTATTTGCTCAGTTGTTTGTTTATGTTTCATGCTGTGTCAGACTGCCTCCCTGGCAGCAGCACAGACATTAATACACACACAGCATAAAGTCCACAACGACATGGAAGAATCTCTACAAACATCAGTAATCCCTTCACTGACACGGTATTTGATTATTAGCTTCCACATCTAGCATCGGTCCATTTGTGCTGCGTTAGCTTATAGTTTTAACAAAATTGATAATGAAAATGAATGTGACTACATACCCTTAGTTTCTGTAGCTGTGCCTATCTGTTTCCTCACAGCACATATGCATAGTGACGGTAATTGTGGACAGAGATTTTGTTATCAGAACAAACAGTTCTGATAAAACAAAATGCAAACTTGTAGCCTGTGTGGCTGCCAATATTTGCCGGGCATTCAGAATCTAAAATGCGGCCCTGTCACTCTCCTGTTCGCTTTCTACTTGGACTGTTTGACATTTTTAAAAGCAACACGAGGAGGCATGTCTACGGGCAGAAGCTTTACTCCTTGGAGCTCCTGTGGGCCCTGAAAGAACATGCAGAGTGAGAAGAGGATCTGATGGGCTGCATAGCACAAGCAAGGAAACGTTAAAAAATAAAAAATCCTTATATAGCCGTTCCAAACCAGCTGGCACTCTAAACAATCGCTGAACAGCTTTCTCTGTCATGGGGTTTCGATCTGTTGAGTGCAATGGATACGCTGTCAGTCAGCTTAGGAGAGAGGCCTTCACACTGCTGAGTTTTTATATAATGGATCTTCAGCAGGCACAGAACTCTGCTCCTGCATCTAGTTTACTCCTGAAGCTGTGAGTGCACTTTGAATGCCTCATAAGGTTTGGGACATCTAACCAATTGCTTGTGTGGCTTCTCCAGAGGGGGAAGCCACCAAGTGATGCCTTCCCCACTGGGTAAATGAAGTGATTGCTGTAGTTCTCTGCAGACCATTTACAGTACAATAGTGAATATCACCACAAATACTCAGTGAATGCTTAAAGCCACTGCAGATTATTATCACATAACCAGCAGGAGTGCAAATCTGACCATTCTGCATGTAACTGGAAGCCAGGAGTGTGCTGATATTACACTGGCAGTTTTATTTTTTTTCCATAACAGGGTTTTTGCACCCAGCCAATCACGTCATGTTGATTCGGGCTGACAAGAACGACAGGGAGGAAAGTCCTCGTCATGTAGATGTGTCTTTAAGAGAACAAAGCTTGTAGTTGTTTCACTGAACAGTCTAATGCATTTAATTAGTAGTGCCAAGCATATTAGGTGAGATTGGTTTAACAGCGTGCGTAGTGTTTAAAAATGAACCTCACATACTAAATGAAAGTGGTGCGTGACTCATAAAGCAGTACAACATTTCCGAGTCCTTGTGGAAGATCATATTTTAGTCTGGACCAATGTCAAACATTACGTGTGCAGCTCTGAGGTCGCATTAACCAAATATTTTCCATGATTGACTGATTTTATTTTTGACAACATCAAAAAAAATTTGAAGGCCTTTTGCCATTTTGACACAGTACACTGAGGGCGATCTGCCATAATTCTAAGTAATTCACACGCCTGTCCTGGTCACGTAGTGAGCAAAAACTCTGTGAGCACTTTAGAATGAGTTTAATTGCTTCTAATTCTAATAAACTGACCTTTAATCTTTAATTAATTCTTCCTGACTCTATAGCATCATATACCTCAAATTTGGATCTAATTGCTATGAACAACTGTCTGATTTGGAGCCCACGTGTTTGTTTGCTGTTTCAAAACCCTTTGTCTAATTGTATGCCAAGACAGATATAATGGAGCATACTGAGCATTAGGTTGCTCATAAACAAGCATTTTCAACCTAAATGAGGTCAAATTATAAACAAAAATTAAACGGGACTCAATTTTCAGTTAGTGTAGTGCATCATGAAAATGGTTTGTGCTGTGTATTAATACTGTCACGAAAATACCAAACTAAAGTTCACAAACTAGACTTCAGGATGTTCCAGTGCTCGCTAATTAGCTTAGCACAGTGCTCAAAGAAAACCACCAACAAAAATACCAAATGGTGATTCATCAGTGACTCTATTCCAATTGATTTTGTCTTCAAAATAAAAACATGCAAAATCAAAATCACTTGTCTTTTGAAACTGATTGTGCAACATGCAGAAAATAACAAGGATGGGGAAGAGATGGTACTTCACTGGGCTCTGTTGAAAGAAAACCTGTGTGTACCTATCTGAAAAGCTTTACTTCAGAGCAAGAAAACACAAGCTTGCTTGTGATTCATCTCATTCTTCTTTCATCTCTTTCTTTCCATTATCCACTTCCAGCGGCGTTAACACAGAGGCCTGCAGCCAGTTGAAACGGTGGGCTGACAGCATTCATTACCGGAGCATCCCCAATTCATCACAGATTATACCCCTTTCTCGTATGATTCTTCTGCTCTGCAACACACATGGCTGCAGTGATACATGTGTGAGGGGGGGCTTTGATATTTTGCTCACAGGACGTTACTGGAACAAAGTATAATAACTCACAGTTTTGAATTCTCTTGGTAAATGGCATTATGTAAATGGAAGATTAGCAAAAAATAGGTGCAGAGTTAATTATTTAGCCAAATACTGTTGGTTTCTTTTTATCTTCAAAGTCAGATATTTTCCACACTTGTTGGTGGAGACCAAAGCAGAGCTAAAAGAGGTTTGACAGTTGTGCTACATGACTCT
This sequence comes from Helostoma temminkii, assembly GCA_900302695.1. Taxonomy (NCBI): domain Eukaryota; kingdom Metazoa; phylum Chordata; class Actinopteri; order Anabantiformes; family Helostomatidae; genus Helostoma; species Helostoma temminkii. The sequence goes on along the minus strand of OMLM01020596.1, from coordinate 33,878 downwards.
CTACTGTTGCTCTGGCAATATTTGCTTGATGTGTATATACTGTATTTAGGCAACTGTTTGTTAAAACTAATAAAACTAATACACTAAATTCACAAATAAGTAGTGCAAGAGATCACAATTTAAATCTAATGCCAGTAACTGGGTTGGAAAAAAATAGCAGGTCAAATAATTCTGCTCCAGTATTGCAAGTAGCTTATTAGCCATCATGAGATATGCTTGTTCCCTATTTTTGAGAATCATTCCAATGCAAATCTATGGGAGAAAAATGTTACAGATTATTAAATTGGGGTGATTTGCATAGAAGCAAACCCAAAAAGTGTGCACAGAGTGTTTCTCATTGGCTGTGACTTATGAGTGTCACAACCAATTTTACTGGCATTGGCATTGGACGGGCTTACACTGTCAAGATTGCTGCAATATGTTAGCGGAACAGCAAATGTGTTCTAAGGTTTTGGAGAAGCAGGACATCTATAGAGTAGATTGGTAGGTGTAGAGGTCACCTGTGTCATCACCTCAGCATTCTTCCACATTAACATGAGGTAAAGGTTGAATTAAAATGTGTTTACATGATGCAATAATAACAGGAGCATGTAGGTCCTGTTATTAGAGAGACTGTGGAGACTGTCTTGTATTTAAAGCAACAGTATGCAACGCTCAGTGTTGTCAAAGCCTCATGTAAATGAGAGACTCAGACTGGCAGCAGAGAATTTTAATGATTTCTGTTTGATGAGTAAACTTTGCAGCTACGTATTTATGACTAGTACCTGAAGTGCTGTGCACAGCAGATGGAGCAGCAATAAAGAGAGGGATGGTTGGGACAAGCAAAGTGGATACATTTCTAAACTCAGGCTATTTAATCTGCCATCTTAAAGGGATCATATTATGCATTTTGTGGCTTGATGTTGGGTGCTCACATCATACATAGTCAGAGGCCCAAAGATGGCTTTGAATGTGCTTTTGTACACAGGTTTCAGTCTGGCCAATATGCTTTGTTTTCAGTGTTTTTTTTCACAATGCTATAGACCTTGACATCAAACTGTATGGACTCCAAGGCTATCTGGCTATCCATTTTGGGCAGCATCCTGCTCCCCCTCTCAGGTTAGCTGCCCTCAAGAATATCAACCTCCACACAAATACCTCACCCACTACCAGCCATGGCCACCACCCACTACTAGCACCCTGCCGCCCTGGTTAGATGTGTGTTTACAGTCTCTTTAGCAGCTCCCAACCCCTTTTAGATGACCAATCAGTACTGAGTGGGATGGAGAAGAAGCTCCAGCTCCAAATGAGCTGTTTTAGTCTCAAGGCCAGGGGAGCTGTTGCATAAAGACACACACATGTATTTGTATTTGTATATACCCTAAATGCATAATATGGACACTTTAAGTTGCATCAGTACACTATACACTTTGGGATACTGTGTGACAGGTCTGAGATAAAGCAACCACTGGCACAATTTTGTGGTTATATATATTGAATTTGCCTGTAGATATGAAATATGTCACTTGATGCAAATAAATGATTATTAAAAATTCTCAATCATGTCACTGCTCTTAGCAATAGGTCCATTTTTCACTACCAATTATTGGAGCGATTTGAATCGTTAGATAATAATCAGACCTCACTTTTCTTACAGACAATGTCTCTGCCGTCCAAGACTGTGCCAGTCAATGTTTGTGAATGCAAATGACCTGAGGTAAGCAGACAGGCTCTATCTCTCTCGGCCACTGCTGCAGTGACTAAAATTTCAGTTTTATCTTGGCTTAACACTAATGAGTTCTGAATGAAGCATAGATTTATGCCATGAATACATGCAATCAAGCTGTCAGTGGGGCTGACATCTGGGGATTCATAGATATATGACAGGGTATCAGTATCATTTACATAACTGGGAGAATTGATGTGCTTTCTGATGACCCTACATATTACATATTACAAATACTAAAACCACAGTAGCCAAATCAGTAAACAGGACTCTAATGGAAATGAATTGGCAAACAATACAGTACATTCATGATCATGATATGTTGCAGAAGTGCCCAACTTATAGATACAGAAGTCAGCAAAAAACATCTCCTATCCTACATGAGTCATATGGTATTTGATATTCACAGTGAGAGAAAATATCTATCTCTGACTCAGATCATTTTTCCTGAACAAACCCTGCACTTTTTTAATCTATATGGTGTTTTCCTTTGTAATTTGCAAACTAGATACATATGATTACAGATATGATCATCTCCAGGACTGGAAAATAATGAGAACGTTGGAAAGCAGCTGCAGTAAAATTATGAATTCAGGAGACTAAGTCTGGGGGTGAAGCAAGAAATAGCATGAGCGCAGCTCCTGAAAGATTTATCACTGAACTCATTCATCTTTCTATCTCCTCTATCACACACATACTGTATATGCCTTAGACCTTGGACTGCACCACTGCCTCAAGCTATCTAGAGAAAGAGTTGCGTAATGTGTGTTAAGCTCAGTTCCCTAATAAGTCTATGTATAGTATTTGCCAAATTCTTGAATGTTACATCATTTAAGAGTAAAGGCAACGTACAGCAGTGATTAAAGACAAATAAAAAGACGAATAATGTATTTAAATGTGTGGCCGGTGTGCATTTTTTCGAGACAAGTTATGTCAGACACTGACACCTCATACCCCAGGGGGCTTAAAGGAGATATTATATATAACAGTTATGCAGTTCAAGAGTTTAAGTGTATTTAATCTATGTTTCATTGACTTGTAAAGTTTCCATTAGGGATGGAAACTAATAAAGGGTCTGATCATCTCGGGATTCAACGTGCAGCTGGCTTTAATTGCAGTTTAATTCATCATGTGGATGGCTTTCACAGAAGATCATCTTTTCTGCACAAGTCCCACATGATGTATGCACAAGAAGCTTCTTCTAAATTATATCTCAAAGTGTTAAAGTGCAACTTGAGGGAATTCTTTAAATAACAGGGACTATAAATGCCATGGAGTGAAAAAATTAAATATAAAATTACTAAAGCACAGCATTGTAACAAAAACGTACAGGCTGGTTTTATACTGTATCAGGTAAATGAATCATTACTGCATACTGAGAGATCTTATTTTGTATTATGAGCTGTTCTTCCCACATGTTCAAGTGGGTCACTCTCACACCTGTGAATGATTTGCTGTTGCCTTTAGTTCTTTGGTGTTCAGTCTGACTTGTTACAAACAAAGCAAAAGTTGTAAAAATGACTAATAGACAAACAAACAGTGTATTATTATGCACAAACCTGCATGGAAAGTCATATCACGGTTGTCATTCTGCTGACTGAAAGCGAGTCACGCTACACTTAGCAGCACTTCAAGGGTTTATTCATCTCCTCTAGTGGTTATGAAGCGTGTACACAACTCACCAAGAACAGGCAAGATATGCAACGGCACCTTGGCTTCTTTTAGTAATAGCGACAGTCAGCCACATACAGAAGAAGGAAATTGTGCCTCAGTGCGAGACAATGGAGTGAGAGGTTGGTTGAAGTTGAAGTTGGAGTAGTTTTTGTGTTATTGTACAACCCTGTACAAGGCTTACATATATAATATGTGAATTTTTTTTACCAGACTATGCTCTATATAAAAATGTGTGAAATAACCCACGGTTCCATCTGACTGCAGTACAATACAGCAATTGGTTCAGTTTGCCTGTTGTTGTGGGTGAACCAGTGGAGCAGCAGTGGAGAACCAGTCCCGCTGATTGTCATTCTGTTGTAGAATTAAGCCAAAAGTTTAAAAAGTCATTAAATTTAACATGTTTTCATCTACAATGATATGCAAATATTACCCTCAGCTTCTTGTTTGTGGGTCTTCAGTAACTGAAAAGCATCTCTATTGAGTTGACATCAAGTGACTAACTTGGCCACTGAAGAATATTCTGCCTCTTTGCCTTCTGTTTCTTTACTTTCACAATAGGATCATTATCAATCTGCCCTGTCAAGCCGCTGAGTTTTGTAGCATTTAGCTGAATGTAAGCAGAGAGTGTAGTCCTACTCGCCTCAGAATTAACTTCTGTCAGCAGTCACATCATCAATAAACACCAGAGAGTACATTCCACTGGCATTCATACAAAACCATGCCATAACACTGCCTCCACCATCTTTGACCATGACTCCTTATCTTCACCATACTTTCCTCTTTCCATCATTCTGGTGCAAGTTAATCTTGGTTTCATTTGTCCAAAAAATCTGATTCCAGATCATGGGTGGCTTTTTTAGATGTTTAAAGTCTAATCTGGCTTTCCTGTTCTTGAATGTTACCAGTGGTTTGCAACTTGTTGTAAACTCTTTGTATTTACATTAATGAAGGTGTCTCTTGATTGTAGATTCTGACATTTACACCTCTCCTGAGTATTCTTGGGTATTCTTTACAACCGATGTTGTAAAGGGTTTTTTTTTCACCAAGGAAAGAATTCTATGATTATTCATGTCCAGGCCTTTTTATATTGTTTTGATAATGTTGTTGAGCTTACCAGTGCTTTTATCGTCCCAAATTCTGCCACATCTAAGGTTTTTGCTATCTATTTTATACATTTATGTTGTTTTTTTCAATTTCTTGCAATGGTATCTCCTTGGATTTCATAGTGGTAGCTCCAGTCAAACAGCTGCCAAATTCCAACTTAACACTTGATATCAACTCCAGACCTTTTCTCTGCTTCATTTGTCTTAAAGTGATGAGGGAATGGACCACACCTGGTCAGTTAACTTCTTGTCAGTAATATGCCCAAATACTACTGAGTCCCTGAAAAGAGCATTTTCTGCTTAATAATAATTTATAGATGGTAAATGCCATATTTTTGTGAAACCTCTTAAAATAAAGCTGAAAGTCTACACTTCGATCAAATCTTGATTGTTTTGTTTAAAATCCATTGTGGTGGCCCTTTTGAAAAAGGTATATTCAAGTATACTATTACTATACTTTTATTTTAAACTAAAAATGAGCTTCTTATGTACTCATCAGAGGTATACTAGACAACGTAGTATTTAAGTATACTTGCTGTAACTGACAAGTATATAGAAAAGTCTAAGTATATTTGGCCTGTACTTGTACTATACTTAAGTATACTGACAAGTATATAGAATTACACAGCATGCATTTCAGTAGTTTAACTTTATAATCAAACAACTATTAAGGTTAGAAATTAACATTTTGTCACAAATGTGTCTGCTGATGGTGTTTTACCTTTTAAAGAGACTAAGTATGGTCAGTAAAATTATAGCTAAGCTAAATAAAATTAAAAAATTAAAACTATTAGTAAGAAGGGTGAGCAGTCAATAGTGACTTTAGACTTAAAACTGTTACTTCCACAATCGCACACCTGTGGTGTCCAAATCTATTTGTAGTATGCTTCAAGTATACTTTCATAAACTAAAAAGTGGGCCAATTTAGTAGTAAGTTTAGTAAGTATTAAAATAGTATACTTGCAAGTAAACTAGAAGTACATGGACATAAATATACTTACTTACTATAGTTGAAGTATACTTAAGTATACTAAATAAAATAAACCTTAAGTTTACTACTTTTTTGTAGTAAAAGCTCTGTCACTGCCCAGATACTTTCACACACCTAACTGTATGTCAGTTGAAAGCAAATATTTGAAGTTATATTAGCTTGAAATTAGAATCAATTCAAACACAGCTGTCTAAAATTACAGTGACTCTGCTGAGTGGCTCTACTGGCATCACTGTTACTACAGAACAAATCCAGTTAGACAGAATCCAGTAGCCTGAACAGAGAGGTGTCCGTCTGTATAAGTGGGCCAGATATGAATATAAATACAAAGAAAGGTGAATTTGGCTTCTAAATTTTATGTATTAGTAATACTAACTGAAATAAAGTTTTCCATAGCCATTCAATCAGAAAAACGTGACAGAGATCTGCTTGTTATTCAATGCTTCAGTCGATGCTTGAATAATGTTTAGGTCACATGCTCAATGCACATCATAATTTATTTAGCCCACTAAGTGTGTTTCCATCACACTTCATTGCATTTTGTCTTTTTCAATACACTCTTCCGCCACAGCCAAGCATGAAAACTGCAGCAGTTTAGCATCTTTTTAACTGCACGTGTCCACTCTGTTTCAATTTACAAGACGATAAAAATATATTTATGAAAACACAGTGATGTGGCAAATTTGAAATCTGGATAAATGAATAATTAATATAATAATTATCTATTTGCTGCTACCTCACTCATACTTTTATATAGTAATACAAAATAAAGTATAATCACAAGACTTGACTGCAACATCTGCAACATCAAAGTGCTAAACATATTAATTTTGAGCTAATACTTTCTTTGTACTTCTACTTATGTATTATTTGAATCTATGAATGAATGCAGGACTTTTGTGTTTTGTGTGTATTGACACTTTTATTTAAATAAATAGCACAGATGTAAATGTGTATTTCTCAAACTATGTTAGGTGTAAAGACCTCAGCCAATCAGCCAGAAACAGTGGGTAAATTCAGTATACAGTAATACACTATGTATATTTAACAAAAGTATTTACATTTTGAATGTGGATTTGCTTGAATGTAAGCTGAGGAAGGCTCTACTAAAGTGCTGCAGGTTTTCAGAGCAGTATTGAGGGCAGCCACACAAGGGGAGTCAGAGACCTAATCTGCTTTTGATCAGTTGCTTCGGCCTAGAGGAATTTCTTCTCGCTGGAGCTTTATATCTCATACCACTCAAACCTCTCCAATGCAGATGGTCTGTAAGCTACACTACTGCGAACCTCCTTATTCCATAATTCCATAACAGCACCCAGATGAGCTACCATGTTAAAACGATGGCAACAGCTGCAGTCACATATAGGCAGGAAGTGTGGAAGAACTCTCTAATGAAGCAAAAACCCTTTCAAGTGAACAAGCTACAACATCAGTGTGATATCTGTCACATCAAGAGGAAATCCAATAATCTTTTGAGAAGTGACTCTGCCCCTCATTTGAACATGCAACGTGCTCTAGTAAAGATGAACATCACACGGAGCTGACTAGATGTCCACAAAGGGAGACAAATAGGCCGTGATTCTGTGTCCACTGAGTGTGTTACCACCTGCCTCAGTGAACAGATAACACATAAGGTAAACAAAAAAAATGTCTCCTTGTCACTGGAAAGCTATTAATAGCCTGTCCTCCGATTTAATTAAATGTCATTTGACCGTGCAATTAAAATCAAACTCTACAGCCAATGAGAAACACAAGGGAGATTGATTTCTCCCTAAAATTGACAAATCAGTCAGTTTCATCTTCCACACATTATCTTCCTGGATGCTATTTATCTGAACTGCCGCTATGCTGATCGACGCACACATCGACTGTTAATGGACTGCTGTGCTATGACTTGGTGATTATGATTATTACTGAGCCTGTTCTGCCTCCCTGTTGGTCCTGCTTGAGGAAGATTGCATATGAAGGGTTTTAAATTATAAAGACCACACTTCATGGTCTTTCAGACTGCACAAGTACTGATTGAGAAGGCGATTAGTTAACTACAGCTACCTATTAAGGATTATGTCTCACTGCTGTATTGCTCCATATTCACAGGTGTGTCTATTATTTTGTCCACCTCATTTTTATCAGTGAGACTTGGCTAAATAATATAAATACCTCTTTGTATAATGCAGGACAGGCGGGAGTAGTTTTCAACAAGTTAGGGACATAATAATAAAAAATTACTACACTACAAGTAAAAGTACAGCCTCAAATTCTGTACTCGATTTGCAGTACTTAGAACATGCTCTACATACTTTCACTTAGTACTCTCTGGACTCTCTTTCTCTGTGCACAGATAAGAAAAGTGATTTAATTATTATTGAACTTGATGCTGTTGATAATATGAATAATAAATCTAGTCCAGATTTCTGTCTGTTATTGAATTATAGTTACTGATATATTCATCTATAAACATCAGTAATGTTGCAGCTGGTGAAGGTGGAGCTAATAAACCACTTTATGTACTGTCAGTTGGTTAATCTGCTGTAATACATAATCACTTATGAGTTGGTTATATTTTAATTAAGAATCTAAATCTGCAAAGTAAGTAAAGCTCAGTGGAGTAAGAAGTGTATAATTCCCCCAGTGAGTAACACAAAATGCCTAAAATTACATTTACAGTGCTGGAGTAAATGTAGTTGCTTTTTGTCATATTGATGGCCTTCTGTACGCTTGTCTTTTTGCTCAGTTTTTGGTCACTACCAACCCTTGAGCAAAATATCTTACAAATTACCTGACAAAATACCTGCTAAATGCTCAAATATATGTTCAGTTACTCATTTATTTTTTATTCTGTTCAGGTGGTGTGTAGTCTTTTTTTTACTGAAAACAATTGCTTTCAGAGCCAAAAACAACACTGTTTTGTGTAAAGCTTTGGACAATAAAACCAAGAATAAACTACCTTTCAAGACAAAACATGCTGTATACATTACAAACACAGGCTGACTTTGACAGCAATCTTACTGCTTATAATATTGTAATTTGATAAAGCTTTTGTCCTGCATTGAACATCAAATAATTTCAGCACTTGCTTCAGCCACAACACCCATTGTCTTGGAAACTCTAGGCTCTGCCATCAAGCCAACGTCTCTGGGCCCCCGAAAGCAAAAGTAAGAGAACAAGAGTGTCTTCAAGTGGGTGCCTTCATCAAACTATTTTCACCTTTGAGTGCTCATTAATTTTAGATTGATCGGTTTGTCATTCAACCAAATTTTTCAACTCTACTGTAGAAAATGTTAAAAGTTCGGCTGATCTACTGATGATTCAACAGAAGCATCTCCAATACGTGCTTCCAATCAATTAGCAAAGGAAATTGGCTGAAAACGCTCAAAACTTAATTAAAACATTTGGCAGGACACACTGATAGATTTTTTAATCAAGCGTGTCTGCTAATAATCTACCATTAGAGAGTAATTTAGCTTTCATCAGGTCCATCTCAGGAAGCTAAAAGCTTCTTCTGAAATGATTCACTAGACATGCTGTAGAGACCACAGTTTCATTCTTCCACTCTGTTTCCAGACACCAGTGTGACGTCAAAGACTTTTGGCTGTGACAAACAACAAGCAGACCTGTGCCTCACTCCAGGTGAGTTGGTCCCCTGGCACTATTTTCTCTCTGACCTGAAGTAGCAGTGTGCCAGCTGCTGTGTGCATTGTGACTAGCTGCTCCCTGGCACAAGCCCAGTGTGCTTCCCCATGACAAACAGCTATAAAATTTAAATTAACGCTGTTTTGTATGATCACATAAAATAACAAAGGTCACGGTCTGAATGCATTAGCACAGACCTCTGCAGAATTCAGTGAACACTATGGTGCTGCTTGTTGAGCAGTAACCAATTTGCTAGTGCACACAAGATGCTGCTGCAGTATAATATAAAGTATTTATCATGTCTTAACCTGAGTGATAAGAACTGGATTTGTGGAACCTTTGACAGTATTAATCAGAAAATGTGCCTGCACTAAATTAAACCTATTAAATAACAACACAATAAAAAAACAGCATTTAACAATAAAACACTGGTGAATAGCATTCACTTTCTAAAGCTTTACACAGAAAAAGAAGGAAGACAAAACAAAGAGAGAAGTGTTCATCAGCATCCTTCTGCTCTATTTTTAGCATGATGCTGAATCCCAGCAAAACAGCAGGTAGGCTTCCCATTTATTTTATTTAGACAGCAAATGAAAAAGAAAAAACAGACTGATCCAATTTCATCAAATATAAAATTCTCAGACGTGCTAGACTTCACACTGAGTGCTGGAATAGTCCACAGAGTCTTACAGAGGACAAACAGTAGGAATCTGTTACACTCTGGGAGGGAGCATCATGAAGATGGTTGAGGGTGATTAGAAAAGCAGGTTCTCAAAGACATTTGGCAACACGCTGCCGTCTGGCTCCAGGCTGTAGCTTCTTTAGCAGGATGGAAGAGGAAATAGACTCAAGACTACAGAAACAGGAATGTAGTTTTGAAATTGTATTCCAATTGCAATTAAAAGGTGCTTAATCCTGTGTTGCTCTGTGGAGCCCTGTCTGAATGTGGAGCAGAGCACAACTGCAAATGTGCATCTGTATTTCCTAGTGACTGAAAGCCTTGTTAGTGTCTTGAAGCACTGCTACAGCGGTGGCATTAATGACAATGCTAATGTTCAGCAAGTGTAATGTTTGCCATGTTCACTATTGGAATTTAGCATGTTAACAAGCTAAAATGTTCTAGTTAGCAATAATCAAAATCAAAAATGTGCAGATAATGGCCAAAAAAAAAAAGCATTAAGATGCATCATCTGGGAACCAAAAATACTGTATCTGTAAAAAATGTTTACCTATCCAGAGAAACAACATTTTCTTAGTGTGGAGCTCAGTGAAGGTACAGAGGATCAATGATATTAGTATCTATCCTTTGGAGATCATGAATATGACATGTGTGTAACAGTTGATGGTAATCCATCTGATATTTTTTAAGATGTTTCAGTCTTGACCAAATGATGATGGACAAATCAAATAGCTAACAGTGACTAGAACCACACTGCTCTCTCAAAACTTGAGTCGCACCCATTTTATTTTCAGCAGGAAAGCTTCTCCTTTCATTATTCCTAAAACCTTACTACTCTGCTCAAATTATATTTCAATATTTGGATGATTAAAACTAGAGCTCTGTTGTGTTTTGATAAATAGTGAGTGAATGTGGGCACGAGGCCATGTTTCTGAAGCTGGAAAAAAAAGGCACCCTAAGCTTACACAGTCCATAAACACTGGCTGTTATGCGTTTTGATGATGAAATATGCAGCATGCCAAGCAGTCGCAAGAAAAACTACTGGCACTGAGCTGAAGAAGTTCTGTAAGGAAGGATGGTCCAAAGTTCTTCTTGGATGTTGTGCAGGAAGCACTTTTTTGAGGTTACTGCTGCCAACGTGGTTCAACCAGTTATTAAAACACTGTTTCACTTAATTCTTCAACCATCACTTTGAAAATTTAATGGAAATGTAATGGATGTGTTCAATAAAGACATAAAAGATTATGACTGTGCTTTATCAGCTTAGAAATGTTGTGTTTGTTGATATTTGTAACTTTGGCAAAGATCAGATCACATTTCATAACCAGTATATGCAGAGAAACAGGAAATTGCAAACAGTGTCATTACTTTTTCTCGCGACTGTATTATCCATGCCTTTAATTTCAATCCATATCCTGGATAATAATGTAGATTTTGCTCTCAAGTAAGTGATGAGATAAAACTTGACTTAACAAGTGTGGAATCCTCTGCAGGCCTCTTATAATTGAAAATGACAAAGATCTGCATACACAAGCGAAAGTAAATGAGTCTCTCATGTCCATGTTGGTGAAGCTTTAAAGAGCGGTGAAGAACTGCTCTTCTTCCAAAGTTATATTAAATGAAAACTGATACACTGCATGTTTGAGATACGACTGTAGCCGCACTAAGCTCACACATCCTGCAGACTGACCATCAATCTGCCACCAGCCTGCTGGAGCATGGCAAGGATTACATGATTTTATAGGGCTCGTGTGAAATAATGTAGAGTAAGGCCTCACAGTGGAGCTTCCACTAGCAGGTCAAGTTTATGTTAGGATCAAACCATTATAAATAAGATTAAGTAAAGAAGACATCCATCAGAAAAGGGGTTTTGTTTGATTGGTGTACAACTACTTCTTAGTGATCCGAGTGGCTACACTTATTTTTATTTTTTTTATTTTTTATATAAACATATAAAACAAAGGGCGGCACGGTGGTGCGGTGGTTAGCACTGTCGCCTCACAGCAAGAAGGTTCTGGGTTCAATTCCCGGGGTCGGCCCAGGGTCTTTCTGTGTGGAGTGGGTATGTTCTCCCCGCGTTTGCGTGGGTTCTCTCCGGGCACTCTGGCTTCCTCCCACAGTCCAAAGACATGCAGTCAGGTTAACTGGGGACTCTAAATTGCCTGTAGGTGTGAGTGAGAGTGTGAATGGTTGTTTGTCTGTATGTGGCCCTGCGATAGACTGGCGACCTGTCCAGGGTGTACCCTGCCTCTCGCCCGTAAGCTGGCTGGGATAGGCTCCAGCACACCCGTGACCCCTGCGGGGACTAAGCGGTATAGAATGAATGTAAAACAAATGTGTGCACATCTTAATCTCCATTCCCAAACAAAAAACTAAAACTCCAAAAGAAAATCTAAATTACATTAACTTTACATTTTAGTAGTTAAGTATGAAAGAAAGCAGGAAACTTCCAATGTCATCTTCTGTTGTGCAACACCTGACAGTGTAACATCAACTGCTGTAGCCACTAACTATAATATCTCAGTCAGTGGCGTCTCTCCTCCAGCTTAGCTTCTGTCTTCATGCAGCCTGAATGGTTCCCTCTGTTGTCCTACAGTATAACAGCACAGCACTGCTCTAATGACACAACACTGACAGAAGCACTATTCTATTGTTCTGTTCTCGATGGCATATTTCTGACACCTGGTTTGAAGCATCATCTAATTCCTATTCTCCTTAGACTTGTCTGGCTCCTTCTCGTGAACAGGTGGGATTCATCGTTCTGAAACAAGCAGTTTGTGACAAACGTGTGCAGCTAAGAAAGTCTGGTGAGTCTGACGTGGAACACGAATAAAGCTCACAGAGAAAAGTATGAAAAACACAAAGATGTTCTTGCACGACACCCAGTGTTTTCCTTCTGTGCGTTGGCACATATATTATCTACAATGCAATGCACCACAAAAGCCTGGTCGGGGCTTCAGGTGTGTTATGCTAATAATTTTGCCTCGAGGTCTGTTAAGATGACTTCTTTCTGGCTCAGCATCAACAGATATTCTTCATGTTCAAAACTGAGGCAGCTCCAACAGACTGACTGACTCAAGTGACACTGCTTGAGGTAATTTCTCAGCTGGTGTACAGCTCCCTGTGGAGCCGCTTCGTTTACATATGCAGTAATTCTCCCCAAGACCTGATGACACTTAAGTCTGTGGTTTGTACAGTTGGTGGACCTTCACTTTAAGACTATTCAATAGAAAGTTTAGAGAATGTGTAAAATGATGCACAAAGTGAATACTTCCACTTGTTTTTAATGATGCATCCAAAAATATAGAGCATTTGGTTGAAATAAACTTCAAGCTGCTATGACCAAAATGTTACAATTACAACAATGTGGAATCAATTTCAAGACACAGTTTCCAGGAAAAAAAACAGTAATAAAAACTTAAATCTTTGGTTTGTTTAATTTGCTTCAATCTTATGTCTTTCACCATCTACAGTCACAATATTGTAAAAAGGTTCAGGGAAACCTCTGTGTGTAAACACCAAAGGCAGAGACCACTGCTGAATGTGTGTGGCCTCCAGGCTCTCAGGTGAGACTGCATGAGAAACCGTTGTGATGAATTTAGCCAAATATGCTCAATAACACTTATAAAAACACAGTCCACTGCTGTATCCAGATATGCAATGAGAAACTGTGAATCAATGATGCCAGGCAGAAGCCACACATTAAGTCTGTGCAGAAACGCCGCCGAGTTCTCTGGCCTTGTGCTAAGATGAGTCCAGGGTTCAGCTTGTTTTGGAAAAAAGTCAAGTTTTCCATGACAAATATGTAAAATCCATTCAACCTTCCCAACCGTCTAAGTCCAGAATTCTGAATTTTAGGAACAAAGTTAGAACTCAAATATTTTTTTCATGCTGGCCATAAGCCTCCTCTGTATACAACAGTGTGGCTTCACGGTGTCAATGACAGGACAGGTGATGTGACACAGTGGTAAACATGTCACTGTCGCAATGATTTTTCAGTGTGTTAAAGGTATCAAGCTCAAAATAAACTTACATTTACAAAATACAGTGAATTTGTACTTTTGTCAGATAAATAAACATCATAATCAATTAACAAATCTGAGGTTTTAACTTTTATTGCTTTTTACAAAAAAACAGGATGTCAGTGTTTACATGTCTGGTCCATAACGCATGACAGACATACACAAAATGAGTGTTCACCATAGTGCGATCACTCATATCCACAGAAAAGATGATGTAGAGTATCAGTGCTGTGTTCATAACGTGTTACCAAGTTACCTAAAAATCAATTATAGCAGGTTTAAAGAATTTACAGTTCGATTTTAAGAGTTTAAAAGGTTATTGCAACTAATGATCTCATCCCGACAGCTTGTTGCTGAGCAGGAACTATGTTATTTATATTGCTTCCACTTTGTTTGGCACTGCACCCTGTTATCTAGTAAGGATGTTGCTTTAAATCAGAGGCAGCAAAATTAAACCACACGGAATAGAATCCCTCTGTCTGTCGCACTACTGAGACTAATAACGATCTGATATTTTCATTGATCCCTTTGGGGAAATTCTCGCCTTGTGGAAAAGGTCAGAGCACAAAGGCCACTTAGAGGACGGTAAACCCTGAAGCTGGGATTGATTCTGTCACTTGCTCAAAGGCTCTTCAGCAGGGCGGACATGTGACGGCACGGGGAAACCAACCCAACACCTCCTGCTGAAGAAAAGCCTCTTCTCATCTGCCACCGCCCTGCTACTGCTGCTGCTGCTACTTGAATCATTATGGGGCTTTTACACCAACTAGTTAGCATTTAGCTCCATCAGAGAAAATCAAATGCAAAACTGTGTGAAAAGAAGCACAGGTTTATGCGTATGCTCTTTAAACTACAAAAGGTATTGTAAAATGATGCTGCTGCACAGAAGATGAGCAACAATAGACAACACCAGCCTCCTGAAGCAGCATTTCTTAACTGAAACACACACACACACACAAACAAAGCAGACAGGTGGCATGTTCAGCTGCAGAGGAACCTTCTGAATGAGCAACAATAATCCTTTTATGCTACAAAATGTCATGAATTGAGAGGCCAAGCTCCTGTCAACACTCTCTCTGATACCACATTTAGCAAGTGCATGAAAACCTCTGAGCTATTATTAGAAATGTACTGAACCCGCAGCTGCTTATATTCTAGTTTATTATGAGATGGTAACTACAGAGTGCGCCTTTTGTGCTCTGTGTGCGCGGATTCTGTGATGCGAATGGGAATTTCCGCAAAAGTCGCCTATTTTTGTCACTACTGCTGTTCACATCCTGAATTTTAAGAGCAGCTGCCAGAAATAATCCCACCCCCACATTTAGATGGGGACACACACGGCGATAGATGCGTGAGGGAAGCCGGTGACCACCGACCTTTGGGTCTGTCTGTAGGTCACCAGCACCTCACCTGAGTGTTTGGTCAGTCCCTCTTTTTATGTTTTCACCCTGCGGCATCACAGACAAACTGTCTCTCTGATTGACTCGTACGGAGACAGTCCACCGGACCGGACTGTGTCACTGTGACAATGCCCAGGTCGGTTCGGACCGTCGCGCATTCCTACAGATCGCCTCTCCATCCGACGCGGCTGCGGTTGGCGCGCCAACAGCCAGCACGCACCACGAGACGCAGGCTTCTACCTGTTAGCACGAGACGGTGCGCGTGTGTAGTGTGAGTGTCACGTTACCTTTTGCTCTGGTCTCCTTTGACATAGTGTCCTCTCCCGCGTGTTGTCTCTGCGTCTGCGGTCGCTCGGTGTGAAGCCGTCGCGTTATTCGGCGCGGCAGCGTTTTGTCGGACTCTTCATTAAACAGCGGCGGCTCCTTCCCGATATGACGCCTGTCAGAGCGAAGCTACAGCTGCCACACAGGGTCTCCTCTCAGTCACCGTGGGAGAAGAAACAGCTATGGACGTGAAGAGGAGAATGTGCAGCTGTGCTCTGTCTCGTTCACCTGTGTCAAGTCCCTCCAGAGCGCCGAGCCGCCCCTGCCGCAGACATATCCTATACTTTGGTTTTTTTGTTGTTGTATCTGTGCAGACTTGACTCACATGTGATGCGCGCCCAGCTCTCGTCCCTCTCTCCTCTCCGCCGCTACCATCAGCCAGAGTTCCTCAAATCAAGCCCCGGTCTGCAGCTCGACTGCCTCCAGCGGTGCGCGCACGTCCGCGGCCGCGACCGCTGAAGGGCGTCCGTCCTCTTCCCAAACAAGGTTTTACTGACTTTGCGAAAGAAGCATGAGGAAAGAAAATAGCTGCTCCGATGACTTCATCCGAGAAATGCACTTTACCAGCTTGGACTTGCCACTGGCGCGTTCATTTCATGAAATAGCTGAACTAGTTCTCTTGGATGTGTCACAGCAAAAGCACAGATGTAGAAATATAACACAATATTCACACCTGGTGTGTGTTCACTGTACACATGATATACAGATGAGAAACACAGAAATACTTCATGAATTCCACTAAATATTCTAGTTGAAGTAAAGTGAGCAGTGGACTGAAGTGTAGTATGTTCCACAGGGTGTGGTCATAGTCATGATGCTCCCTCCACTGTGCTTGGTGTCATTTTTGACTCTGGACCAACATGTAACATGTTTGACTTTTTCATGTTCTTTCCAGTTGAGGAATTTTGCCAACCTCAGGCCCTGGTGTCTCAGGCTGAGGTGGAGAAGATTATCCATGCGTCTAGATTATTCTTCTACTTCTCTGGATCACTTGAAACTGGTCCAGAATGCTGCAGCTAAGCATTTCCTCACACTGGCTCTCCAATAAATTCAGAATTCAGTTTAATGTAATTGATAAATAGTAGATGTGTAGATAATAAAACACATTTGTACATTAGAGATCTGCTACAACCTTACGCCACCAGCAGGTCTATAAGATCCTCTGATCAGGGCTGTTGGTTGTTCCTCGTTCCAGACTCGAAACTAAAGGTGACTGTGCTTTGGAAATTGTGGCCCTAAAACTCAGTGGAAACGTTTACAAAGCAGCTCAAATCATCTGTTTAGACTCACATTCAAATTGTAACAGTGTTTAATATCTACCCCTAATTTCTGTACCCTGTAAGTCTTGATTGTTTTTTGTTTGTTTTTATTCTGCAATGTGAATAAAATGTCTGACCCAGGAAGGTATTATAGAAATAAGCTTCATTGTTGGGCTCATGTTATCATGTTTTCAGCCATAGACAGTGCTGCGTTGTGCCTTTGGAGGGATCTTGGCTGGGCGTCCAATTCTATGGAGAGTACACAGTAACAGATCATCTCCACTTATAAACTATTTGTCTAACTGAGGAGTGATGAATATCTAAACTCTTTCAGAGCCACATGCAAATTAACAACTAAAGCCTTTGACTCTTTTTTTAAGAGGCGTCAGCGATGCTGCTTGTGAAAAACACACTGAGTGTTTTTATTAGTCATGGTAGCTCTACACCACACCTCCAGTCTTTCACTGATTGGACCCCAGGTCTTTAGTGACACAACAGATGTTTCACTTACTTTTTCCACCATCAGTTTGTATAATTTATGGGCGTGTTCATTAAAGTCATGAGTGATAATGACCGTTTGTGTTTTATTAACTTAAACAGTCAGTTTGTTGATATTTGTGACGTTGGTGAAGATCAGATCACATTCCATGACCAATTTATGCAAAACAAAAAGAAAATTACAAATAATTCACTTAATTTTTCTTGCAGTTGTATCCACCAAGATGTGGAGGATATAGAGACAGATGAGGTGTAAGAATGGAGGAGTAAAAGCCACTGTTCCTGTCATCCATCCATCACTCAACAGCAGGTGTCAGCTCAGTCACGTAGGGGTAGTCACCCAGGCAGAAAAGAAAATCTTTGGGCTCTTTGACAAGAAGTCACTCAAAACACAACCAACACAATCAAAATAAACCACTGCACAACCACGAAGACCATAGGGATAAAACAGAAATGAAGCATATGAATCATGTTCCGTCTAAATCCTTCAAATCCACACGCCAGATTTGGTCTAATCTGACAGATGCTTTACCTAATGGGTGCCTCTAATTTGCTCTTAAGCTCATCTTGACCTGCTCTACTGCAACACTTGACTTGAATCACTGTAAAATAGTGATCACTTCACGTTCGTGGTCCACGTTGGCGCGTGAAAAGGTCACGATGTAGCATCTGCTGTATTTGTTGCATGTTTTTTTCGTGCTGCATGTGACCACACGTGAAGTCATGAAGATGGTCTGGTGGTGGCAGCGTCACTCAGCAGCCTCGTCCATACAAATGAATATTGATAGAGGAAAACGCCCGCGGCTCTACTGTCACTCTGGAATCTGAGAGCCGGACACGCTACATTATAGAGCTCCACCGGGAATACACACAGCCAATTTGTATTTATCATGAAAGCCAATGACAACACTCTCTTGGCTTAGAACACTGAGCTGAGATCCCACTAAGAAAAACTAATAGAAAAAAGGCTTAAGGCCAGGAAGCCAGCAAGATGGATTGCACTGATTACACCAAATGGCTGCACTGACTGAATCCAAGTGAAAAAAAGGCTAATTGAATTAAGTGAATTTCTTTTGTAAGAAAGATTCTCTCCCTGCTACTAAGGACATAAGTCCAGCTCTAGCACTTGTCTGCAATTAAGATATATTTAGAATTATTTTATTGAAAATTAGATCAAAATAATGTTGATAGAAAAATACTGGAAAAATTTTGGTAATTATTCAATTCAGCATGTTCCTACATGCTACTGTTGGTATCCATGACACACCAACATCAAGTGGA
>OMLM01020596.1:0-15289 GCA_900302695.1 Helostoma temminkii | reverse complement strand
TATTAAATACAAATGTAATATGAATATAATAGAATATATGTATAATAATAAAAAATCTATTTTCAGTGAAATATTTTTAAAAACAAAACTGTTACTGATTATTTTGCACTTCCCTACAGTTCAGAGTGATGTTACCCATTACGCACCAAAATGAATCAAAAAATACATTTTGTTTAAATAATAAATCAACATTATTTGGATAGTAAAGTGTTTTTTAAAAATCTAAATAATAAAAATAATTCTGATTGTTTTGCACTTCCCTACAGATGAGACAGATGTTTCCCACGACACACCAACATCTAGCAGACAAAGAATACTTTCATTGAAAAACATATGAACATGATACAGATTATTGTGATATATTGCTCAATAGAGTAGTGACAAATACTGAAACTTTTTTGATTTATTTTACAATAAAATTGAGTTGGTGAGTCATGGGTAGCTTCGGTCTCAGCTGCAGAGAAGTGCTCTATGCCTCTGAGCACCTCTAGCATTCCCTCACTGGCCTGGAGAAAATCCTTCCAAAAATCACAGTGCAAAATTCAAGCAGATAAATTCATTGTTACTCAGGGACTGACAAAACAAAGTGCAGGTGGGTAGGTGTGCATGTGTTAAAGTGTTTTTGGTAGACCCACTGTGGGCTTCTGGAAAATAAAAGTAAGACCTGTTTGAGCAGTGCAAGACTTTGTAGGAGCTATTACAGAGTCACAAAATACACTTGGCAGTGAGCAAACTGAATTTAGCACCCAAGGTGCAGATTTGTTGTTGTTTCCTGCCTGAGAAAACGATCCAGTGACCTTGTGGATAGAAAAGCACCATTTACAACACAGTTGAGTGGATGAGGGTGAACAGAAAGCTCTGTGATTTCTGCATTTAAAAATGGGAGAATTTGTCCTAATATATTCCACAGCACTCGAGCTCTGTGTTGCTGAGTGCTGATTTGTCCCAGTACGTTCCACAGCACTCTTGAGCGGCACTTCTTCAGGTATTGTTGAATGATGATTGCTCAGCGAGGTCACACATACAATGTACTGCACATTTCCATTTCTCCTGTCAAAAATCCAGTTAATTGTGTTGCTGTGACCTCCTCGTCATGTATAGATCTTCTGGCGTGCAACAAAGCACCTTCCCTCAGGCCAAGCTTCCCTGTCATCTGACCTCTGTATCTCTGTAGCCTTGTCTGTCACATGGCTCTTTCATACTTGCATTCACATAATATGACTATAATATAATATATATTATTATTTACATCCAGTATATCTATATATTCTTTACCTTTAATTTGCTTCTGAAATGTAGTGAAGTTAACGTACACTATATGGACAAAAGTATCTGGTCACACCTGGAGGGATAATGATATGGGGCTGTGTTTCAGGGTTATCATATAGTGTATGTAGTTGCCTAAAAAAAAAAATACTCAAGTAGAAATGCTAACAAACTCTACAGTACTTAAGTAATTGTACCTTGCTCTACTGCATTTCACTACTCACATTATTTGTGTGTAACAAATAAGCCTTCTTGCAATTGAGAACATCAACATTAATCATTACATTTAAAATTTTGTTGGTAATAACATCAAATGTCCTGTGGTGGTGAAAAGAAAGTAAACTGTGGTGGTGGTAATGAATAATCAAGTAGAATACTTATACATTATGTTATGTTATGGCTCTTTATACTACATTTAAAAGGATTTATTGTAATTCTTGTTTTGTTATTATGTGTCATTAGATTCTAAAATCTGGTGATTCTTAACCATTAAAGTAGTGCAGTTAAATGAGCTACACTGTAACATGCTGCTTCCATGTCAAGGTTCTACTACTGCTAATAATATATTATAATATATCACAATGTCAGTGAACGCAGATGGATTCAGTAGGCTGCAGTACATTTTGCTCATCTTTAATGTTATCTAAAAACAGGTTCTAATATTTAAGTGCAGGACTATTATTAAATAATGGTCTATTTCTCCATCGTGTCACTGATGCTCCTTCCTCCTTTTTATCAAGCCTGATATCAAAGACTATTTTATAAAATCTCCTTTGATTCCATTTGATGATCAAAGGAACACGGCTCATTAAATAATCAACTGAGGCTCGTCTAAGACGACAGGATTGGGATTGTGCTTTTGTAATCTCACAGTAATGATTGCTGAAAAGCAGAAAGCTAAACGAGTTGGTGAAGGGAAGATTCCGCTGCTCCTTCTGGTGAAATGAGCTGTCCTGTACGTCAGGGTCAATTCTTAACCGTGTCTTACATCACATTAAAAAAACTCAGTTGTATCCACCCGCTTCAGACTCACATCTTGCTTGCATATAGTCTTTTCAGCCTCACAATCCATCAGTGTGAGTACAGCTGGCACTCTGGTGGCTTCATAACTAGCAACAACAGTCAAAAGCTGTTTTATGATATGTGAAACAACTCCTCAAAGTTAACTGAAATAAAAGAAGCTCGCAGCGACAAATGTTCCATGGAAAATGTAGTGTTTGCATAACGGATCGCTCTGTGAAGGCTCAGTGTCTCAGTAGAAATCATCCTTCGGACACTTCAGCTTCAACAGAATATCCCTGCGACTAACAAATCATGAGAATTCACACCCATCTGGTGCAAGTGCTGAGCATCAGGTGAAACTGTTTTGAAAGCAGCCTTAATTTACCTGAATTGCCATGTGCCCCCTCAGTACACCATGAATGTATTGCAGGAATCTGCGTCCTCACCGATGTTGAAATCAGCTCTGATAATGAGCTAATGCTGGCTGGAGGCAAGGTCGATCCACTCAGAACATTAGAAATGACAATAACATGCAGGACTGTGCTGATACTGATCTATTCAGGCTGCATCTGTTTGTGGATGGCTGTGATGAAACTATATAAGGACAGTGAGTACATTTTAACCACAGTGTTCCCATTACGAAGTATAAATGTAAATAACAAACGAGGAACCCACTTCACTGCTCTCCAGTTTGCTGACAGCACAGTCTCACAGTTGAATGCTACACTAAGTGGGGCCTGCTGATGTGGCAGAAATGAAAATGCATTTTTCATCCCTCTAATGTCTCTTTGCAGACACATCTAAAACTTTGAAACCATAACAAAGAAAGATATTTAGTAATTAGTATTAAAAAGGAGCAGAACCCTTTAATGTGTTTGTTTTCCTCAATGTCAACAAGTATGACTAGAATACTGCATTGTGGTTGTATATATCTATATATATCTGCCAACCAGGTAAGTTGTAGTTTACATGGATGTTTGTCCAGACTGTTGTTCTTCAGTCATCAGTTCATGTACGAGTCCAAGTTTGTGCCAGAATGAAATTCTCTGCAGGCAAATCTGAGAGATAGAGTTGATGAGAACAGTACGAAGTCACAGAGAGCTTGAACTTTGAGCACCAGAATCTAATCAGTTTAAATTCAGTGTCCTGGTGGACATGTGTGCCAAATCTGAAGTTCATCAAGGCGCCCTAGAGATATCACGTTCGATAACATGGAATGGACATACGGACCACCAAAAACACTTTTTTAAGCCTCCGGCCACAGCTGTTGCTGGTGAGGAGGCATAAAAACAGCTCCCCTGTTGTTGACTCTAACAATTTGTCCTAGATGGAAACATGAAGTAAGCATCACTCTCGGGCTCATGAAAGCTGCATGTATTGAGACGCCCACACAGAACCCAGCCTGAGGGAAAGTAGGGGCAGCTGATGTGATGTGAGCTAATTCACTCAGTCACTGGTCTCCACAGGCCCAACGCAGCATCTGGATGTGTCCCCTCACTGTGCATGCATGGCTTTCATGTTGGCTCTACAGGCTGAGGCGAGTCCGTCCTCTTTACTTTGCATTCAGCTCTGACACTTTTCCCCTAGACTATTCCACATTTTGATTTAAAAAAAAGCACTGAAAATCCTATCAAAAGACTTGATGTCTACATATTACACATTAACCAGTGAGTGGGAATAAAGACATTTTCAGTCTCTGGAACCTTTATTTAGACATTAAAGCAAATCTAATCACAAGAAATTAAACACACGAGGCCCTTGTCTTATGCCCCAGCATTATGGACACCATATGCAATTTATTTCTTTCCATATTCTAACGTGAAAATGGGAAGTGCGACAAATCCTCATGAAGATTTAAAGCAACTCCAAGGGGAAGGAGGTAATCTTATAATGCTCTGTAATGGTCTCTTCAGGCTTATCTAAACTAACTTTCCCAGGGGACTTCAATCACATACATGCACCATAATGTGACTAAGCTCCATGTGCAATCAAACAATGTCATCTGCAGAGGCTTCATTAAAATGATCCACAATCCTGTATAAATAAAAGTCATGCTGCTGTGTTGAAGTAGTGGTCTAAAAACACTTTTTCAGATGTTCATGTATTAACAAAATATTTACACTGAAAGGTTTTGTTCCAATATTGAACATACTTACAAAAATACAGAAAAATGCTAATCATAGACCTCGTTTAACAAAACAACCCTTTTGTGAAAGAATTATTTAACAAAAATAAATAATTACTGCAGCTTTTGTAAGGAACTGCTACATTCATGATACTGTAACATCTTACTAAATGACCAAAGCTGAGGCTGAAGCAGGAGGCGACTGGACAGGCTGGAGAAATTCTGAGGTGAAGACGGCCTCGGCGTACTCCTCCACGACGTCCTGAAACTCTGTTGCCACGTCAGCCACAGCCTCTGACAGTAACTCATCTGCCACACTGGAACATAGGGAGCGGAAACAAAGAGTTGCATTTTGACTTGAAAACACACTGCAAAGATTGATACGTGTTAATGTATAGAAGATTAAATTTGAGCAGAAGGTCTAAACTAAATGTATGTGACATGTGTTCACACTGCAGCTCAATTCAGATTTTTTCACAGATCTGATTTTTTGTGTGTCTGTTCACAGAATTTTTTGAAATGTGAATATAATGTGAACTGACCGCGGCTCTGAAGTGACCTGCACCCGCAGAAAAACATCTTGTCATATATGAATTAAACTTAGATGCAGCTGAAGTGAACCTTTACAGTTTCATTCTGAAATTGTGCAGTGGAAGCCGAAAAACTTATAAGCAGTTAATGATAATGAAAAAAAATGCAAAACTTTTAACAACAAACTTTTTTTTTTGCAATGGCTGCCACGTCAGTACAGAAGTGTGTGGATGCGTCGGAGCCAAGAGTTACAGGACCGTGACATGCGCAGCTTCACAGAGGCAGATTTCATCCACAATTTCAGGACGTCAACACCTTTGATTACATCTGACAGCTCCTCTCCACAACACTCTCATGCCAAGACACTGATCTCAGACAAAAAAAGTTGCATGAAATGCGACCTGACCGTTCAGACTGAGGTTGCACTGGAAAGGATCAGACACTTATCCAATTTAGGACCACGTATGAAAGTGGCTCAGGTCGGATTTAAAAAAAAGGAAAAAAAAATCTGATTTTATGTCATTTGTGCTGTTCAAACTGCCATTAAAAAAAATCTGATATAGGGGGGGAAAAAAAACACGATACAACAGAAAGCACATTTCGTTTGAGTCCATTTCGATGTACATGAAAAACTAACAACTGGGAGAATCAAGGTGAACACACACGTAGGATAGGATATGTGGTGTATGCAATATTATAGATATAAAATCATTACATTGTACCTGTGTCTTTGAAGAGTTAATTCAGATTCAGTTAATGTAAACAAGTATGAACAGCACATGCTTGATATTGATTAATTATAAAAACATATTAGTAAAGCATAAGTTCATCCATCTACTAAAGGATTATCCTATTTTATTTTGCTGTACATGTTTATATATATATATATCTGTACGTGCAGAGCTGGATGTATGTTTTCTGTCTTCTGCTATTTTGCACTCCATCTGTTAACAACAGAGTGAATAGAGTGATGTGACTGTACAATAACATTGGGCTGCTCATTACCATCTCATCACAAAGACGAGTGTCTGCGCTGCCATAATAGGAGGGTGTGTACATGACTGTACTGAATGTATGTGTTCTCACTCCAAAAACACAGAGATAATTGGATGGTTAGTTTTTAAACAGCTTGCTTTTTCTCTTACGGATTCAAAGTCAATCTCTTGAAAAGTTTGTGGGACTTGGTGGGAGAGACTGATAATGAGCAAGTGACACATGGAGTCAGCCCCTGTGGGTGGGATTAGGCAGCAGCCTTATCAATTCAGAACTTAAGAAAGAACCAAAACCAAAAACAATTTACTGAACTATTCACAATCCCAAGCATATCTGTGACACAGAGAGGAAAGAAACTGATACTAAACACATGGATTTAGTGAGCTCCCAAAGATGACAAGAGGTTTTGTGCAATGCACCAACTTAAAAATTCTCTTAAGGATGCAAATTTGTGAGTGGGAGAGAAGAACAACACAGACACACTATCCAAGCAATGAACTCTGCAAAATCATTTACAGATTCTACCAAACAGAGAGCGATTATGCTGTTCTGTTGTTTTACCTTTCAGCGACTGCCCAGGGGTTGAAGCTGCCAACAGCCTCGTGAGCCACTATGCGCAGGTAGGCCTCGTAGTCTTCCCGGTATTGCCGGATGGTTCTCAGCATGCTGCCTGGAACAGAGAGAACAGTTCCTCTGCTTCTCTCTGCTGGGCCTGGGAACACGGCTCTGTTTCCTGGCTGCTGCTCCTCTTGGGATGCCTCCTCTGTCAGGCTGTTCTCCGACAGTACACTGTGTCTGAGGAAGCACAAGAGGATGCTCATATAGAGAAAGACACAACACCTTTTCATTACCTTGATGGCTCACGCTGTATGAAATGGGTAAATGGCTTCTGAGGGCTGCAGCTGCGGAGAAAAGCAAACTCATTTATTGACCACGGAGTCGGAATGGAGTGCAGCACTGTGGTTGACCAGGAATGCTCGCTGTGCCTAATATGAGGCCGGGCCGACGATATAGAAGAGGTGTCGAAAGCAGGCCAGCTCTCTCACCTTCCCTTTACTCAGAGTGATTTGGGGCTCAGCTGGGCACGGCCATGGCCTGGCTTTATAATCTCCTCTGCTTGGGCAAACGAGCCCGGCGATGGCTCTCTCAGTGCTATATTTAGCATTGCAGCAGCTCCCAAAGCAAAATGTCTCTCTATTGTACCCTCAGCTTCAGCTGAACTTGTTTTTGTTTTGACTGCAGGGGCTGCAAACCATGGGGTAGCTATGAATATGAAAGTGCCAGCACAATCAACTCAGCTTCTTGTCCAAAATGGGTCGATTTACTGTCTGACAGGCATCTGACGGCCATCGTTGAAAAAGCAACAATACAGCGCCCTGCCAACTCACCGCTTTTATAGAAAGTCACAAATACAACAAATTTGTGCCATATTCCAAAATGAACAGGGACCAGTCTGTGTTTTTCTGTCAACAAACATCATTCACACCTTTTAGCACAGACTGATGCTGTATCTGCGAGCAGATGATGTGAATGAATAAAAAATAGGAATTGTAATACTAAGAGTGACCCTAACCTCTTCTAACTGTGTCATGCTATATAAAGCTCAGTGAAAGCACAGCAAGGAAGAACTATTCTACTGACTCCTTCCACATGTGGAGAATCCACACTTTAACCATCCAGCAGGCGACTGCTGAGCCCCTCAGTACGAACAGAACGGGCTAAAGAATTCTTATGTACGCCACTCAATGCTGATGCTAAAGCAAAACCAATGAGAGATCCTAAGAGACCTGAACCCACTAAATATGTGGTATGTACGATTAGGGCGGATGTGGATGTGTTTGTATGTAACCATAGGAATGACTTTTGACTGGGAGTGTATCAAAAGGTGCAGGATGCACTGAAGCTGCCTGAAGGGGGCTGTGAAATTGATTCACAAAAGGTCCCAGTGAGCTTTTGAGAATGGTAGGAAACTATAAAATATACAGATTTTGAAATATTTTTTATCCAGAAAACCTGAAATTGCAAAAATCTATTTTTTGTATTTGAAAAAGTCAGGTGGCTTGAGGGCCACTGTGAATCTAAAGTTGCCAAGCCAACATTTACTGTGCAGCACAGCTTGTTAGAAATACTTGGCAAACAATGAGGCAGAGGATTCAGAGATGAGATTAAAAAAAAAATACATGAAAGGTTTAGAATATTGCTGAGTGGGTCTTTCATCTTTTCATTGATTTGTTGGACCTGCTGATGGAGCTGTGGTAGGTCAGTCATCATTACACAAGGGGAGGGTGGCAATCAGGGTCTGTGTCTCGAATGTTCACCATGGATACATAAATCTTATCTGCTGCTAAGCTGATGTTTTCAAAGATGAAATCTCTCGCTCCATTGTCTCAGTGGTCGTTTGATAGCACTCACCCGTGTGCAAACACAAAGGCAAGATAAAGGTAAAGAAGAATAGACGCTGCTTTGGAAACAGCTTCAAGAGGACAGCACCAAGTATGACGTCTCGTGACAGATACGTGGAAAATATTGGCATAATGAAAACAACTATGTCCTCACACCTTAAAAGTCCTGAATCAACTAAAATTGTAACCATAACCTCAGCAGAGACTAGCAGTGTGAATGTCTAAACACTAAAAATAGGTATGTTTTATTACATTTTACCCCTCATAATTCCTCCAATCAGCACTGCTCCATCTCTCTGTGTCTTAATAACAGCATCTAAATCAAAAAAACTGTTACTCTTAGTCTAAGAACACATAAAAAAAGCCTTTAGTCACAGCCACAGTGAGAAATATCTGCTTCCTTAACCTACTTTATGTCAGCACCACATCATTTTCTTTTCCAGTGTGTATAAAGTGCATATGTGGTATTCCTGCTGACGACAGAGGCTGATGTGTCTGTCTGGGCACAGAAATGTGAAAACAAATCGGAGCTGAAGCAACACAGATGACTAGCTCTTTGCACATTTTGAATTTAAACCACGTCATTCTTCTACAACAAACACTAGAAGATCAAATTGACAGATGATTAACAATGCAATGTGAAAACTTACTTCCTTTTTTAACTTGCATCCAAAGAAACTGGTCTCTTTTAATCAGGTGCTGTTGCTGCATCAATCATTCTCCGTCCTGTCTCTCTTGCAAAGTCAGTATACTTTACACTGATTACTGCACACAAGTATTAATGATCTGGAGTGTTATACAAATCATTGAACTTGACTGACTTATCTGCAGTTGGAACTGCAACAACTCTGAAAACTTTTCTTCATTTTATCCCCTCTGTTGTGTGCTGTAAAATGTGTCATCTGGGTGCTTTTTCAGGCTGCAACATCACCACAGAACACTCCTCTCCTTTACAGCTCAGGTCAGTTTACAGAACAACTTCTCAGCCCCAAAAGGCAGCTCATAAACACAATTCTATTTCTACTTCACAGCAAATGGCTCCCCTTCTTCCAGCTTTATTATTTTTTATGGGGGTGAACACAGTGGAATTGTTGTCTGTCTGTTGTCTGCCCACAACAGCCCTTACAACATGTTTCTGCTTGTAACTTGTTGTTACTGTGAGACAAATGCAATGCACCTGTCAGGAGACCTTCTGCCTGTAGTAGGATTCAATAACAAAGACAAGTGTAACCTTTATTGCACATATTTTCTCTGTGTGCTGCTTTGATACACAAATGTCTAGGTTCTTAAATTTGGTGACAAAAATTAAAATTAAATGTAAAAATTAGACTAGAGGGTGACTAGAGAATGTGTTTAAATCAAACCAGTGTGGTTCAATACTACATCCGTACACTGTGTCTTCAATGTTTATGGCAGTTTGTACCAGTTTGACCATCTGTAGACGCATAACCCCACATGAGATCTCCCTACATCAGAGGTACGTCCCCAACAGGAGAGTAGGGGAAGCGCAGCTCAAAACCAGTTGTTGTAGGGACAGGCTCATTTCAGCCAGGATAAAAACCAGAATCTGCACAGTTAATAAACATGAAAACACATTCTGGTTATCAGGGACCTGTTTTTATAACTCCCAAAGGTGTATAGTATGACACCTTTAAAATCACTTTGGATACCATTTCGGCCTGTCACTTTTTGCATATTTCACTGAATTATTTTAAAATGAAAAATCTAAATAAAAGAAACATCAACAGCAACAACAAAAATCCCACCAACGTCCAACACCACTCTAAACAACATATCAAATAATGGCAAGAAGGGTCTGACCCTTGACCCTTCAGACTGTGGTGCATCATCTTTGTTTTAACAATTCTTCTATGAATCTGAAACATGACTGGAGTCCAGCTGTGTCAAACTATTTAGAACGGGACAGATCTGTGTAGGTCATCCTACAAACCACACTGAATGCCAGGACATAAACCAAGCCATAAAGTCCACTGAACTCTCTATAGACCTCCACAATAACATTTTGTGTGAGGCACAAATCAGGACAATTGTATAAAACATTTCCTAAAGCATTGAAGAGAGCAGTGACCCAAATAATTGTAAAATGGAAGAACCATCAGAAGTCTTAGAGCTCCTAGTTGACCAAGTTGACCATCTGGCCAAACTGAGCAACTATACATGAAGGACTCAGAAGCAAGGAGGCGACCAAGAACACAACAGTCACTTTAAAGGCCCTTTCTACCACAGAATCTTTCCCTTGGGACCAGACAGCCACACTATGGTGAGGTTCTCACCAACACAAACTGGGTCAGAATTTGAGAGTCAATATAAGGATGAATACAGCCCAACATAGCGAACCCTAACCCTGAGACTGGGGTGATGGTTCATCTTTCAGTTTGACAACCGTCCAAAGCATACAGCTAAGACAATGCTGAAGTGACTTCAGGACAAGTCAGAGCATAGACCTATTGAACACCTGTGGAATAACATGAAGATTACAGTTTACAGTCATTTCCCATCCAATCTGATGGAGCTTGAGTGGATCTGCCAGGAAGAATGGAATAAAGTGCCTTAAACCGTGAGTCAGAAGCTTGTTGAGACGTACCCAAGAAGATTCAGAGCTGTAATTACTCCCAAAGCTTCTTCTACAAAGTACTGAAAAAGTGTCAGAGTACTTATGTAAATGAGAGATTACAGTTTGTGATTTATAACAGTATTTTTTCCATTTTGAAATACATCTACAACATAGCAAAATGTGCAAAAAGTGAAGGGGTCTGAATACTTTCTGAAGCAACTGTATATAGACTTTTCTTTTATTTAACATATACATTATTTAAAACTGAATTACTATTGATCATATGATGAATTCTTCATTAGGGTTCCGTACAAATATATACTACTACTTGTAATTACCTGAGGTCAAATTGTAGAGATCCATGATTTGTATCCAAAAAATAAAAATAAAAATAAAAAGCTAATTGCATCCACTGATAATCAACATGTTAAAAAAGACAACATAAAACGGCCCAGCAGGGTGCCAAGGCTCTTTAAAGGCACTGTAATTTGGACTGATAGATTTAAACTACATAGATTCAGAGTTTCAGAACAAATGAGATAGTTTTTCTCAAATGGTTTGTCTCTATAAAAATTCTGCAAGGCTGGCTAACCCTGAAGAATGAATAACTGATGAAAATACACCGCATCTCTTCAAAAATACAAGATTTTAAAATAATTGATTTACATGTGCCTGCACTGTTTGCCAAAAAATAAAGCTATTACTTGATGGATGTGTTACAAAGATGGAGTGGAAGATGAGTCACAGGCAAAGTTTCCAATAAGATAGTGAACATGAGGCGCTCCAAGGCTGACTGACTTTAATTTTCTAATGGCTACTGCTTGAATTTGTTAGAAGCATCATCCTGTTGGCATGCCTGTGTCAACAACTTCCAGTTCTTCCACTCTCTTTTTCTCGTCCTTCCTAGTTCCTCATTAATTGAAGCAGTACAGCAGCTGCAGCCAAAGCCCTGGGAAGAAGAGTGTCTCTCTGCGGAGTCTGCTGCCAATGTCAAGAATAGACTCTGCACTGGGTAGAGTAACCACCAAGTGAGCTTTGTGGGATGAGTTAGGCCTCCCGATGGGAGAGTGATTACAGGGCAGTGACACGTCATGCAGAAAAATAAAACAAGAACTTGGCTTTGTTAAAAAAAAAAAAAAAAAAAAAAAAAGAAAGTAAATAATTTACTTTTCATTAGGTCTTCTTCTACTTCTACTTCTTTTACTTCTTGAAAAGAAGTCTAATTAGTCTGACAGTAAAATGCTTCCTGTGGATGATGCTGCAGTCTTAGCTTCAAGGTATAGCCACAGGAAGCCTTTAACTGCAAATCGATACATTAAACAGATAAGAAATTACGTGAAACTTTCCAAGTAGTCAAAACCCCCAATTTCCATATCTTATATCATTATTTTTGGTAATAGTCAGTATTCATCTGAGGCCATGACTTATGGTGGTGGCTAATACCTATAATTCCATCTCAGTTCAATAGGTCAAACCTTGATACTGCACTTTGCAGTATCAGAATTTCCCTACACCCTTTTTAAGATGAATAAAACATTAAGGAAGGAAGCCATCGGCAAAAGATTACAAATGGAAAGGACTTGAGTGTAAGAAGAGGGTAAAGGACATAGTAACCCACCCAGTCTCCACAGGTTTTTCTAGGACAATATCAGCTGCAGGGGTGTGCTTCATTACTGGCCGTGTGAGCCTAATTGGCTGAGGAGAGCCTGGCCTGGAGCCTGGAATATAGCACTGGGGTCCTGGGAAGAACACAGATGAAGGAGAGGAAGCAGTAGTGGTAGTGCGTGTCAAGAGGAATGGGAAAGAGCAGGGGACAGATGGACAAAGAATTTGTGAACAGGTATTAGCCTCAACTTATTAGCTGTAGCAGTGTCTCCACCTAGATGAGACATCAAGAAAATCGTTTTTGCTTAAAGTTACATATAAAAAAGGACAGCAAAGTCTTTACTTAAACATCAAAGTAGATTATTAAGTTTCTTCACCTGCTGCTCCTGGTCGGTCCCAGTAAAGAGGGTCTGAATAGGTGATAGAAGCAAACCGTCTTCGAACTTCCTCCTGATCTTTCTGCCGAGGCACAAACACACAGACAAATGTTTTTGGAACACATCATTCAACTGCCAGTGGTGACTCATGTCAAATAGACTGATCATCATCCATAGAAACTGCATTAATACGCAACACCAAAGAAGAGCTGTCATAACAGCTCACTATAAATAACAAACCAAATGCTGGTGACCTTTTGTGTTCCATAATGACCTTTTACGGGTGGGCCTGTCTGTTGGCGGCTCTCACCTGTATCTCGTCCATACGAAGCAGCATACTCTCCACGGTGGGGGTCCGCAGCCTACATTGGGCAATGTCTTCCGACTGCCTGTCTGTCTCAGCTGCCCACGCTGCCCGTGCAGTGTCCTCTAACAGATCCTCCAGCAGGGCCTCACTTAGCTGCTCTGCACGCTCTGCTGCCTGTGGAGCACAACACTGGATTTAATTGTACAACTTTTCACTTCTTCTTGTTTAATGCTGATCCCAGATTCAAACTCGACTCAATAGCAGCGGCCCTCTGTTATTTTACTGCCAGCTGCAGCACAGCTCACCCTCTCTGTCGGCTCAGACAGCCAATTCCGCAGTGAAGAGCTGATCCTGTTCCTGGACTCACTGATATGCTGAGGTACACACAAAAACAAACTCAGTCGCAAAAGCCCAATATAAACACTTACTCCCACTACTGATGGTAAATACTGTACCCGCTCCGTTTTATTTTAAGGAAGGAAAACCTGGCAGTGTGCAGTGAAGAGATATGCTGTATCTTCCTACCTGTGCTTCATCCAGAAGAGGCTGAATTCTTTCTCTGGCCTTCTGCTCGGCTCTCTCAGCCCACTGAGATGGCGAGACAACTTCAGACCTGTAAACCGACACACACCCACATTGCAAGCTGTCACAGCAGTAGCTCACTGACTGGTAGCTATAACAAGCTAAATTTAATGTTTTCTTTCCACACAACATCATTATTAAGAAATGTATTGAACAATACTATTTTGTTGGGCAAAAGTTTACATCAGGTTCTGTGTTTGACTAAAATGTTCACGGCAATTGAGTAAGACTGTGAAACTACCACCACTCAATAAATAGGTGATTCTTGTCAATAATGTATCCTGGTTTCTTTTACTGCCTCCCACAGCGCTTTCAGATACATCAGCTGAGATCAGTGCAGGACCTAATAACTCAAACAATAATCTGCTGGTGTTGAAGGGATTTGTTGTGCAGGAGGTGGAAAAATGAAAGACACAGTCACTCTCTTCAACATACAGTTCACCCCTTGAATATTCCATATAAAATCTGTATAAGCACCTACCAACATTATATAATAATCTACAATATTTTTCCTTCCCTCAATGCTAGCAGAGTCTATTTGTAGGTAATTAAACTGTCATGCGTGCTGCACTGACGTATGCACAGCTGATTACTGTTTAGCTGCAACATTTATGTCTTTTTAGAGGCAATATTGGGGGGGAAATGTTTTTTCTTTTATAATGTAAGAAGCAAATGTTTATATAGGCAAATGTTTATATATTAATTGTGGACAATTAATATTAACACTCAGTATACATACATGTAAATGTACAATATGTATAATATTACAATATTATAATTGTTATATGGCACATATTAATTGTTATATAGCACATACAGTCACTATAAAAAATATTTCACATCATATTGATCACCCCCTTTAAATTGGGCAACTATATCACCAGTGGTAAAGTCAACTGGTTTTAGAAGTCACATAATGAATTTAATGAAGTGCAGTGAATTTGATTCAACAATTGCAGTAAAACATGTATTGAGAAGATAAAAGAACATGCCAAGATAACTATGAATAAAGGTTATGGTAAGGTAAAGGGGAAAATACAGGAAATCCTGGAGTAAAATCTTATGCAGTCTTCAAGATAACTGCGACTTGGGGCAGGATTTGTTTTCCAAAAAACAAACAAACAAACAAACAAACAAACAATTACCCCAATCATACAGCCACAGCTGCACACAAAACAACAATGTTAATGTTCTGTAGTGGCCGAGTCAGAGCCCAGACCTCACAACCTGACTGACTGACAACTACCCGCACAGGCTCAGTCTTTCAAACAGTGATTTGAAGGGGGTGAATATTGCAATTTACATATGCAATGACTTTTTTTCAGTTTTATATTTGTAATTAATTGATATTATTTTTCAGAGATCTGTTGATTGACTGACAAGTCTGACTTTTCTGTTGATCAGTGTACAAATAACCCAAACATAAGTTATCAGTGTCTACAGAGTTTAAGTCAAAACAGCATCTGTTTATTTGCTGGATAAATATGTAACTAAATGACCTTTAACTTCCATCCCCTGAGAACC
>OMLM01020595.1:5019-15646 GCA_900302695.1 Helostoma temminkii | reverse complement strand
CACCACAGCCTGCCTCGAGCAAGATTAGCCTCTGGGACTCAAACTGTAAAACAGGCAGAACACGCACATGAATGACTCACTTTATCCCAATGAATTAATGCAGAACTCTGGATATTTTAATGTGAAAATTAATATTTTGTAAATAGATAGCCATCATATTACAATTAATTACTTTAAACCGTTAAATATGGCTGTTTTTCCCCTACAGGAAGTGGTGACAGCTGTAGCATTCAATGATATTAATGTTATTTAGTCTCCACAGTTGGGAGTTTTTTAGAAAAAAGCCATTAAAAACAGTTGCCTTGGGGCTTAAAAGTGTTTCGGTATAGATAACAACAGTCTACCCTCTTGCTCACCTCTCTGCAGGCTTTGAGCTCTTCAAATTCTCTCGTGGTCCAGTGTCTGTCCTTAAAGAAATTCGTCGCGTTTCTTTTGTAAAATAAGTCCCAGTTTTTCTGAGTCTCTTTCTCCAGCTTCAGTTGTTTGAATGTGGAAACCAGAGCCCGTTCACTGTTGAGTCGGTCCAGCTCCTCCGGAGTTAAAACTCTGTCGGTGGAGGTTTTAGTTTGTCCTGGGACACTTACGGACATTTTCTCTTTTGACTCCACTTCTTCAAGTGGTGTAATTTTAAAATCACCTGGGATAGTATCCGAGCGTGCCATGCTTATTTAAAAAGCCTGGCGTTTACCCCCTCTCTGCCTTTTTCAGTAACTTTACTTGTTGTTAATTTATAAGAGAGCAAGATATCTCAGTTTTTACACTAAGCTAAGTTATTCGGGTAATAAATTATGCTAAAACTTAATCTAAAACTACCTTTATTTTTTAAAAATCGTGAGCTTGGTCGTGTTTTTTTCTATTAGCGTCCATCTTGTACGTTACTTAAATTCTTCCGTGTTGAATAAAAATATTCGGTCACATTTGATAGTCGGACCGAAACCGGAAGAGGAGGTGCCGAGTGACGAAAGCGATGTTTTGCTAAATGTTAGCAGCAGGCTAACTTTGTTTTGCACTTGTCTTCTTATTCCAACCTGCCTGAAGTTGCAAAATACGAGCAAGTTCTTCAGAATATCTTAGATAAATGAGGATCCGAAAATACTAAAACAAACGTAGTCATGAACGGGAGTACGAATCCGCTGCTTGACAAAGAGGAGCATGTTTTGAAGCTCGGAGAAAGCTTTGAGAAGAGGCCAAAATCTTCCTTTCACACCATCAGATGTGAGTGTAAAAATACCCGCCTTAGGTGTCAAGAAACAGGCGCAAAGTGTAAAATCAACTGTTGTGTGGGATTAGTTCGTTCACATGGACCGAGAGGCCGCCTCCTACACAACCTAGCCAATTATGTGGATAAGTAAATTAAGTAATTTGCATAATGATAGTAATAGCATAGTAATTTGCAAATATTGTTTAAGTACACCTGTTGCAGCAACTTAAAATACCAGGGTTCATTTTTATGTTTTGAGGATAAAGTGGGGATGTTATTGTTTATTAAAATGTGTCAGTATTTGTTTTCTTAAAGTGTTACTCAGAGGAAAGTGGGCAATGGACACAAAAAATGTTTTCTGATACATTGTGACGCCATTACTGCCTTTGTGTTTTTAATAGTTATTAGTTTACTAGATACTAGTTTGAGGTAAATCAAAGAAATAATAATAACTCTGCTTGTTAGGTTTTTGTCCTCATAAATAAAGGTGTACAGAAATCTATCAACCAATTTAAAACTTATTTTTGAATTTTTAAAAGTTGCATGTGGAACAGCCAACTGTGTGTGTTGTTCTTTAAAAGGGCTGCATGTTAATTTTACTTTTCCAGATGATTTTAAACCAGCATCTATTGATACAAGCTGTGAAGGAGAGCTACAAGTTGGGAAAGGAGATGAAGTTACCATAACGTTACCACATATTCCGGTAAGCCTGTGTGTTTCAGAGGTTCCCAACATACTCACTAAGAAGAAATTGTAGACAAAAAGCAGCTAATTTATTCTTACAAATAAGCCTCTTAATTTTCATGTTTTGATTTTTTGTTCTTCCAGGGCTCTACGCCTCCTATGACAGTATTCAAAGGAAACAAACGGCCCTACCAGAAGGACTGTGTGCTCATTATTAACCATGACACTGGGGAATTTGTACTGGAGAAGCTGAGCAGCAGCATACAGGTCAAGAAAACCAGGTGAGAATATAAACCAATTAGTGTGTGACTGTAGGTGTTTTCTTTGTAGCAGTCTATTTACTCAGTAAAGATAAAGTGTGGTGAAACTGGAGAACTATTTATTGATAATTCATTAAAATATAATTTACAGCCATTTAGTGCAAATCCTTAAAAGTTATAAATGTATTATGAGGAAACAAATATTACACAACACAAATACACGTTTATCATTTACATCCTTCCACAGTTCATTATAGACTAGGAAGATATAATAGTAGGTATCAGCTGTGTTGTGTGTGTTTTACAGGGCAGAGGGCAGCAGTAAGATCCAGGCTCGGATTGAGCAGCAGTCAGTTCGCTCCAACCAGGCCAGTTCCCAGTTCAGGGCACCCACTAAACCAGGGGCTGGAGTCAAGACTTCCCCATCTCCATCTAAGGATAACCCTTCCCCAGAGCCTCAGCTTGATGATATCAAGAGAGGTAAGTAGATACAGCTGCAAGTGTAAAGTTTAAAATTTAGTCTATAATATAACAATAATAACAGAATATATTCTTTTATATGAAATGTTAGCTGTAAGAAATATTTGATTAAATAGATTTGAATAAATGATCTAAGAAATAAAACTTGTCCACCTCTGTGGGCTGCCTTGTTGACAGAGCTGCGAGCAGAGGTGGATGTGATCGAGCAGATGAGCAGCAGCGGCAGCAGCAGTTCTTCCGACTCTGCCAGCGCCTCAGAGAGCGGCGATGACAGCAGCAGCAGTGACGGCGAGCACGATGCCCCACGACCTTTAAGCCAGACCTCCCCCAGCCGCCTCCCCGTTGCCAACGGAGGAGCCGACCGGCAGCAGGGCAACAATCAGCTCATGAACACACTCCGTGAGTATGGCTGGTTCACACATTGTCTCCAAAGACAAAAGGAATCCACGCATGTGTTAGGTTATTGTGCTCAGGAAGGAGTTCATTAAATGCTTTTTGAAAGTTTAAGTTCTTAGCTGCTATGATATTAACCGTGAACCTAATTCATATTTAAAACATCAGTGTCTGCTTAGAAATTATGTTTTGTTGAGTGTTGCTGATTGTATATTTAAAGTAAATACCAACTGTAAAACGTAAGATTAAACCCAGATAAAATTCACAGTACTTACCATTAATGCTTCAGTATGCATTAATTTATTGGAAAAAACAGTTTGATACTTGAATTTTAAATGGCAGTATTTTATAGTTGCAGACAACCAACACCACACACACTGTATCATTTCACGTTAATACAAAATGGTAAATGCTGATGATGTATTTGCATGCTAGCTACAATAATGTACCTTAGCAAATGGTATATTGTAACGCTGGACAATAGTGAAAGAAATAATGAAACACAAAATCCATAAATAGTCATTTTATTCATTTTACACTCTCACTACATTTTCTGAATATCCACCCAATATGGTTCTTATATACCTGGAAGACTGGCAGCTCATGCAGATATCATTAGTCTTATGTATCAAGTGGAGAAAATGAGTAAAACTACACCAAAGTTCTTAGAGTTAATAATAATCTATTACACTGGCCATGAGCTGTAGTTTCATATGGTTTTAATGTGTCATCATGGAATGTCAATACACACAATGCCATACATAGACATGAGTTAGTCAGAAAAATTATTTAAGTTATTGTCTTATTTTGAAATGAATTTCTTCAGTGAACAGTGTACCAACCTGTTTTTCTTCTCAGGAAATGACCTTCAGCTCAGCGAGTCAGGCAGCGACAGTGATGATGACTGAACCTCAGATCAGTGTCTCTCTTCACACTCCACCTCCTCCTTTCTGCCTGGTTCACTAGTTCCTTTGCTGTGAGATTCGACCCCAGCTGTATATCTCTGTTTGACTGTATTTTGAATTTTATTTTAGCACATTCTCAGAGCTCATCTCTCAAAGCTGAACAACCTGGAACTTTTAAGAGTGTATTTTTATTAGATGTATATTTTGTTTTGTATAGCAAAACTTTAGAAGAAGAAACCTTTACTGGAGAGGTTTATATATTAGAGTGCACATACATATTTTCTGTACTTAGAGGATCTAGTTTTATCTACATTATCATTTGTTGTTATAGGGTTTTGTGTTTATACCAAGACAAGGAAGTGATTATCTTTAAATACCATCCTTCGTCTCTCTTCATGCGTTACTGGTTTGCAAAGAAAACAAAAAATATGGAATTTAACAGATATCCTGCACAGCAGGCAAATAACCAAGAAATCCAAGACAAAATCATCTTCATTCAGGAATAAGACTAGTGTGACTCTGCTTTTCTTACTATCAGCAAATCCCATGGAAAGACTAAATCTAACAGTGTGTTTGTCCCGTCAGTACTTTGTGACTCCGCCCTCTGTGGCTTAAAGCTGCATCCCTATTGGTTCTTAGTGGAGATGAAAATCTTTAAAAATGAGTAACAAATATAGTTTAATTTTTTTTAGGGGCTTAATCAAAAAGCTTGTTAGCTTGTTAATGTGGAATTTTGCAAGTTATTACGTAATTACAAAGGAAATGACCTAAATCAGCTGTCATGGTTGCCTTTCTGAAGTACAGATTTTGGCAATGTAATATAAAAGTCATTAATTGTCATAATCTTACAGGAAAAGAATATTTAGGTACTCAGAGACCAGTACCTATAATTTGGAGATAATGTGCACAGGCTTAAAGCAGCATTTAGTGTTTAATACCACTAGGGGGCAAATGAGACAAAAACACATTCATGTACATTCATCCCTGAAAAATACCAGCTGTTTAATGACTAGTATGTTAGTAAACAGTTGAATGTAAATTCAATACGACTCCCCTACTGGCCTACAAAAGTGGATGTTTCATTTCTAAATGTCCCACTTTCTTCACCAGCAGTGACACCAGTTTGTCATTTTTGAAATTGGTTTCTTGAAATTTTTATGTCTCTGAAGGTTCTCAGTCATCCAGGTCATGGTTATCTTCAAGTTCTCTCCAGTAGTGACTGGACTTGTTTCTTAGTTCTGAAGACGTTTCATCCAGAAGGCTTCATCAGTTCTGACTGACCAGCTGGAGTTTCAGGCTTATAACCACTGTGGAGTCAGGAAGTTGTTAGCAC
This sequence comes from Helostoma temminkii, assembly GCA_900302695.1. Lineage (NCBI taxonomy): Eukaryota > Metazoa > Chordata > Actinopteri > Anabantiformes > Helostomatidae > Helostoma > Helostoma temminkii. The sequence continues at coordinate 10,390 of OMLM01020595.1, read as the reverse complement.
TTGAAATTTTTACTTAGTTATTTTTACTTACTTAGTTGTCTGAGATTGTTTGCTGGAAACAGCTGCTACAGTTGTTGACAAGAGCCAATGAAACACAATGTCTTTTTAGTCAGAAAATTAAAAACAACAAGCTAAATGGGGCTTAGAAACAGTGTTACTGGCAGTGTTACCAAATGAAACCACATGCGTATGTGTGTATACACTAACTGCTGTGCATCTAACAAGTTGGTAATTTGCGGGAATAAATGCATTTTTGGGTTTGTTTTGGTTTGATATTCAGATGAAGTGGTTTTAAAGTGCTTTACAATTCCTTACTTGTCCTCTCATTCACAAGATCAGTTATTTATTTATAATGTCATAAAAATCTTATTCGCAGTAAAACCAGTTACAGTATCATTGGCAGTGTCTCAGAGAATCACTGATATTAAATCCACCATTAATCAGTGTTTTAATCTAAGTTTAAAGTACAGCCTCCAGCTTGTTATAGGTACAGGCACTGATAATGGTTATTTTGCCATCAAACACTAGTATTTGGAACAAAGGAAGCTAATTTCCTTTTATTTTATGGTCCTGTTTAATTAAGCGCTGTTCCTTTCAGGATTGTTGTATAAGTCATGTGTTACTTCATTCAAACAGACAACATCTTATTTTTTTACCATTCCATGCCTTACTCAATTTCAGGTTGGAGATGAAGGTGAATGTGTCATTTTCTATAAATGCCAAAGAGATGAACTGTCCTTCATCACGTACAGAGAGCAGCAACGTTTGCAGTGTAACTGTGTCAGTGTATGTGTATTCATTTTTATTTTCTCTGAGACTGCTTGTGTATACAAGTAGTGAAGTCAGTGATCATTTACTTTACCTGCTGGAGCTGCTGGTGTTTAGCATTTGGTATTGGCTGTACGGTATATTGTTATTTATGCAAAGCAACAACAGCACGAGTTCAGTTGACATGTTACAGATCCTGGAAATTGTAAAGTTTCGAGGCTGAACATCTGAGTTATAATTAAAATATGATCATTTTGATATTTCAATATTAGTGCAAATTCAGCTCATTCAGATCCTTTAATTTGAGCTATACATGGATGGCTTCTCATTTTACTTGGTAACTCACTCTTATAAGGCTGTTGTTGAATGTTGTCATCGTAAAATGTTAAGTAACAAACACTTTAGTCATTTTAAAGAAGATGCAGTATTGAAAATATTGAATGAACGCAGCACTGGAGCCCAGATTATCCTCTGAAAACTGTAACTCACTTGTATCAAAACAGTTCTGGTGTCTGATGGTTGTATTTGATCCTTCTCATGTTTTTGTTTTAGTGATGCATGTATGTGAAATATGTTCAAAATTGAACTGTATTAAAAGTGTACAAACGTATTTGCAGCAGATGTTGTATCCTTCATTGCGAATTTAGTCATTTTCTTAATGAGAGCTGATAAATTGAATCAGTCCAGGGCACCTTAGTATGAGCAACCTCCTAAAATATTGTTACTACAGGTATCAATACCTCATTGTTTGCTCTGTTTGGGCTGCTATTGTTTTCTAAATTTTGGAAAGTGAAATAGAATATAATGCATGATATAATATGATCATTTACAGCTGTATAGGTCAGGACTACCAGGCAGGTAACAAAGACCACCATGCGCCTTGAAGACAAACATATGTTTCCAGTTTGGGGATGCAGACCAACATCGGGTCGGGACTTCAGCTACTGCAATTATAAAGAGTAAAGACAGCAGTCAAACGAACTTCAATAAAAGATTATATTGCTGGCCTTAAATAATTGTCGTCAAGTGAAACGTCTGCTTAGATGAACACCTTCACTTTGATACTAACCACAACAATCTGTACATGGAGCATCATAGAATACAGTACTTTTTCCCTGCGATGGTGCAACTACTGAGTCACATTTGGGTATTTCTCTTCAAACAGTAACACAACAAAAAAAAGTACACAACAAATACATAAATAGCTTTTGTTTCCCTTTAAATCATTTATAACATAATTATATTCATGATTCTGGCTCTTGCTACAACATGTCACTGGATTGATATATAAATTAACAACATCAACATCAAATAATAATAATTAGAACAATAATAATATAAAAGCTGTCTGTCTTTCATATAGCTCTGGTTAGCTTACAGTATGAAGAGATCACGGAAAATCGATGTGATGCATCTCAGAGTTTTGTTGCTTTGAATCTCGCTATTCCAAATGCAGATTCTCAGTTTCTCACTTTCAGAGTGTTTGTGAGAGAAATTCAGGTGCCATGTTGGCTCTAACAGGAGTCCGCTGGCCCAGATTTCTTAGTAAAGGTCCACCGCAGCATGTCGAACATTCCTCAGATAGTGGAGATTATAAAATCTTCAAATGGGGCCCCTGAGTTACTTCTTGGGAGTTCAGTTCTTCTACAAGACTGAGGTGAGTGCCTCCTGTGGTGGTGACTGGTGTAACAGTACATGATATTACATAAGGCAAAACAAAGTCAGAAGTGAAATGCGGCAGCGAGGATCAGGCTCCCATCCACATAATGTCTCTTCAGTCCATCACTGTGGTAACACTGCACTGCACTTCCTGCAAATATCTGGACCCTGAGTACCTTGTTGCGTCCGATGTGTCGACTTCAGACCCTTCAGAATCCTCCCAAGCGATTGTTGGAAAGTTTGGCCCCTATAATTTCAAAATTAAATAGCCCTCCCCTAACCTAATGCCACCCGTGTCACAAGGGTCACCGTCCAGGGCAAGTTATGGGTTTGATGCAGCGTCCCTGGAATTGTACCAAGTTGGCAGGACAGTGGCAACCGGCCACGCAGGGCTTCTGGCACGGCCCAATCTCGTTCCAGTTGTCGCAGGTTTTGATGCAGCCCGGGCCGCAAGTGTCGTACACAGCTCCATGTTTACACTGGGTAGCTGATAGCAGGGAAGAGAAGGTAGAAAGATTCAGCCACAGTGTTGATGTAAATATGGTTGTTAATGCATTTGATGGAGTGATGATTGTTGAAACATTTCATTGAATGAAGTCCTGAAAGTGTTTTAACATTATAAGACACTAACTAGACAAGATACTACGATACAGTGTACGCAAGAAACATTCACAAAATTTCAATTTACCATATCGATCTGCACAGAATTCTGTTTAAAATGGTTTTATTCTAGGGCGGGTTGATAGCAGAGGATGTTCACACACAATGTAAAGCTGATTTCATGGCTAAATCATCCAGTGGAAAGTCCACAGATCAATGGTATAGACGATAACATGATTTCATGTGTAAATTACTGAATCAAATCATTTTGCTCTGGATTTATTTAGAAGCTAACCGGCAGAGAGTTCAGGAAAAACCTGACATATCCTGGACAGCCGTGCTTTTCCAGTTTGAACGCTGAAACCAAATATCAGCAGCAGCCTGGTTCAAACACTGTTATAAAACTGTCAGTCATGCGTAGTACAGTCTGCTTGAAAGGGCGTCTGTTCCTGGCAGATGAATATTGATCTTAGCCAAACCACAATGAGCAACTTATCTGTGGTCTGGTCTTTAAATTAAATTCTGTCAAAGACTGGATCGCTCACCCATGCAGGCGGTGTCGGGCCTCCAGAGCACGGGCACTCCCTCTCTCGCACAGGCTCTGCTGTAGGCAATGAAGGACTCGCAGTAGCAGTTTTTATGGACTGGACACTCACACATATCTGTCACACATGACCTACAGAGGGCAGGCTTTCATTTAGTTGAAGATCAGCAGGCAGGAGAAACCTTATATTAACAAGCTCTTACATCATCATAAATTAATACACTCGCATACATTTTTACATTGTTTTCAACTTTTCCTAGTTTCAAAGTCATTTACGTTTTTATTGCATCTTCTAGTTTGTGACAAGTTTGAATTCTTCTAATATGAAAATTATAAAATGAAATTATATTTGGTGTTACATTTAGAAAGTATTAATTTATTTAAATGCATATTTAGTTGGGTTAAAAAGTGAGAGAACTGTATATCATGTCATCATTATTTCTACTTCTATATATTATTATGGCATACTCTGTCCTCACCTGTAGAAAGGTGCAAAGTCGACCACACGGTGGCATTTCTGAAACTCCCACGACTTTATCTTCTGGCACTCCCGATGGGCGCGGAACTTGACTTTAACACTGCCGGGGCACAGGAACGACGTCTGCCTGCGATGTGGAGGCTGCTGGGAGCAAACCTCGTTTCCATCAACTCGCCACGACTCAGCAAATTCATCCACATCAAACTTGAACTGGCCATCGCCTCCCATTGTATCGTCGCGCTTGTGGCCGTTGTAGTTTCCACAAAGGCCGCAGAGACGGCCACGCAGATGGGGAGCAGCTACAACCTCCACAAAACTGTCACCATCCCACGTTATCTCCAGACCTGTGGGCGGATGTGGAAACAGAGCGTAATGTTAGACTGAAGATAAGTCCTTCTCCACTCTACAACCCAAACACACGTAGGAGAATTTTGTGTATTTAAAAGGTCAAATATCATGACTTATATGTTTTTTTGATGCTGTGGGCCATGTGGGAGGTGGAATTTAGATTATTTTTTCCAACAGTAAAAAGTCAAGTAACCCGCTGGATCACTTTTCTGTACTTACTGTATACTTATACTGTATGCTGCATACTGTATAATGTATACTTATACTGTATACTTATACTATATGTAGAGGAGGAGGAGGAAAACAGGTCTAAATTATCTGAGACTGATGAGACAGCAGAATATTTGATGTTAAAATCTTTCCTCGTGCAGCTTTAAATCAAGTCTCCTGAAAAGTGTGACCTAACTGATGTGTGCGCTGACCTGCTATGGTGGTGAGTTTCAGCAGGTACCCATCAAGGTCAATGTGCACACCGGGGCCATGGTAAGGCAGGGCAATACGCGTGCCGTTCCTTCGAACCGTGAGGTGCTGGTGGAGGCTGAGGATCAAACTGCCGAGCCTCACTTCAACGGACTGAGTCCAGGAGAAGGAACGAGTCCTCCGGGCGTCATTCTTTACCAATACCTGGAAGGTAGCGATAGAAAGAAAAAAGAAAAAAAAAAGATTTGTTGTTGTTTTTTTTTTTGTTAGTTTTGTTTTGTTGAGCAGTGGCTTACACACTGCTTTGAATGAATAAGCCAATGTTAAGACAAATACACTTGTGGGCTTACTTAGTATTCTGACAAATATATATTATAAAAAATATATATTATTTAATATATATTCAACACACTATTTTGTTTTCCCTTTTCTGCTTATCCATGGTTGGGGTTCACACACTGCATGTAGATTTGCCACAGGTTTTTTCCTTTATGACACAGCCTTGCATACATTTTTGTACCAGGCTTGGGACCGGTACTTACTGGCGTGTGCAA
>OMLM01020593.1:6078-19736 GCA_900302695.1 Helostoma temminkii | reverse complement strand
AGAACTAACTACAGTATAACAGATTAACTTGTTTGCAGAAGGAGCCTTTCACGCCTGACTTGAACTACAAAGAAAACTGAATCTGATGTAGGTTTGCTTTGCAGAGACTTTTTATTGGCTGCGATAAGTGCCACTCCCAGAGCACTGAACCACTGTGACGTCGCTGTTTATGTAACAGGGACCCTGGTACTGGCTGGTGGAGATCAGTGTCCTCGGGTGTCATCGTGATTAAGGCAACTAGTGATGGGCGATACCACGAAATTTGGTATCGATCCGATACCAAGTAACTACAGGGCCAGTATCGACGATACCGATACAGATACTTTTTGCATCTTGAAGGAAAATCATCATTGCAAAGTGTTAATATCTTTATCGCAACGGCAACATGAATAATGCTCATGAACATAAATACTTGCTTAAATGCTGATAAAAAAATGATAATAAATTAGATCAATAAATAAATGAAATACAAATATGAAAAAATATATATTTTAAATTATAATAAATAAAATTCAAATTAATACAAAATAAAATTTCTTAAATTGAAAGATCATAGTGCTCAAGAACCTGCAAAACTAGTAAAACATAACAAAACAGTAAATATTTAACAGTAAAACATCACGCTGTTCAACGTGTGGTTTTTAAATGTTTCAATAAGTTGTGTTGCTGCCATGTGGCACAACTTTACTGCAGACACTGCACCTAGCATTTCCCTTAGTAGTGGGTGAAAAATGGCACCACACAGTGCTTTATTTTCTGGCTCTCTCCATGCTGCCGAGCCTCTCACTGAGACAGAGGTCCCTCCACTCTGCAGCATACTAACTTAGTAATACTAAGTTAACTCAGCAGTGCATGACTGGCTCTAGAAGGGTCTGACATCTGATTGGCTGCCATAATCATGTGATACGGAAGACCATTTAAAATATGCTTGTGCTGGTTTTCACACATCCAAAACTCTCAGAAGTGAAAACTAATTGCACGTTTTTATTAGAAGTGGTATCGAGCGATACTTAAGAGGGTATCGAAGTATCGATTCCAGAGAGTCGATATTCCCATCCCTAGGGCCATTAACTGCAGAAAGGTGCAGAGAGAGGGCAACAGAGACACCTATGGGGGAAATAAGAGACAAAGATAATTTGGAATATGTGCATCATGTGAGATAACAGACAAGATGAAATATAATGTTGAAAAAAATAAGTTGATATGCGAAACATTTTTACTGATTTTTAAATGCATCCCTTCTTTACATCCACACTCTTAATGTTGTTAGGACACAATGTGTGATACATTTTAAGTCATTTAACACAAGGAATGACGCCGTTATTTGCTTCTCTGTGTTCACAGATTCCTTCAACAGAACCTTGCAGATCATCCTGGAAGTTGTTCCTGCTGAGCAATAACAAGACAAGCTTTACATGTACTCCTTGTTTCCTTTAAATCACAAACTTGCACTGAGCTCAACTGTGATTCAAAAGTAGGACTGATGTTATACTCTCCAAAAAGTAATTTAGTAATCTGTGGAAGGTAGTGATGTCTTTGAGTTTACATATTTAGTAGTTTAAAAGAAGTGGAAATTCCACATTACTGATTTTACTAAATTTGAGATTATTTATGTAAAACTAAGGCCTCAAATATGGTTCACGCACGCAACAAGTAACAAGTAACAAGCGTCTGGATTAACTACTGCTCAGAACAACCACAGCAGACTGGTATGACGAACATCCAATATGTACATGTTACTACACGGTATCAGTATAGTAACATGTACATATTGGATGTACATGTTACTTTACTTTACTATCAGTATAGTAACATGTACATCCAATATGTACATGTTACTATACTGATACCGTGTTTGTTTACTCCTGTGGTCATGGAAAGGTTCATTAGCAGGTTTAGGTACCTTGTGGACTAAGCTTGTTAACCTCACAGTTACATAAAAGTGCACATAGAGTAGGTTCATTAATACATGTTTTGTCACGAGGGTCACAAGGGTCACAATACATGCTTGAGCCATGTTTGAGGCCTAAAGGACCATGTGATCACCATTTTCTTCTCATCAACCAATGCTTCACATCACTGCACAAGATACAAACACTGGACTAATGCATTAGTGACAAACTCACACTGTTCAGGTACGTTTGTGCCATGATTTCATTATATTCTTGAAACTTGATCAACCACATACTTATATGTTACTAATGTGTTTTAATACAGTTTCTTGTGGGTCCTTGAGATGAACATCATCTCTAATATCTCAAATAACTTTCCTGTGATTAATAAATGCATCAACAAATCTCTCTAGAATTTCCTGGGAAACTCCCATTTCCTCCCATGGTCAGAGTTCTCCTGCATTTCACCTTACTTGACCAGTATGGTGAAATAAAGATTTCACTACTTTCCCTAACATTAGCACAACCTGATTATTTTGTGTGTGTCATAACAATATTATTAAACCAAAATAAAGAAATACTCGAGTTTTATCATGAAGAGTTTTTAAAGAAAGGACCATGCCTTTCTAAACAGTTTATGACCAAAGTTGTAGTTTAGTGATATTTTAGTTTCTAGGTGTCAGATTAATTCTCTTCACAAACCAGACTGGGCTGGACAAACTGGTTATATGTGAATGGACATAATATGATTATAACAATAAGCACTATGCAGTGTCTTCATACTTTTCATGCCTAAAGCCGACCTCTCACAGAGCTGTGGTCTCGCTCTCGGCTTCACATTATACTGTACACATTAACCACCTCCCTGTGACTCTTTCTGTTAATAAATGTGCTGCTTCATTAATTTCACAAAATATATTGCATGTCTTGGTATTATCAACATAACTGCTAACACCCTGAGGTGTCCATGAACTCTCTGTCTTACCTTCTTCTATGGTACTAATTCACTGGTTGATTTCTTTTCCCATTTATCCAGATGTTTTATAATGAGTTGGTGCTGAAAATCTTATTTGAGAACACAGAAATGCGTGGCCTTTGCTGGTTATTTGGCTGCAGTGCAATACTCCAGTTGAAGTGAAATGTTGTTTGACAAGAATTATTTCTGCAGAGTAATTCATAGTGGAGATAATGATGCCTAACACATGATTGCAGCAGCTTTCTTGTTAAGAGATAGAAAAGCTGTTTGGTCTCTCCAAAGCTGTTCAAATGGAAAAATTGACCGTCTGGTAGTAGAGTGAGTAAAATGATGTAGCACCATTGTACTTCATTATTACAGAATTGAATTTGGTAGAGTTCAAGTTGAGACCTTTAAGAACAATTAAAATAAACCCATTGTTAACTAATTCATCATTATAAGGTCAGTCATTCTCCAATTCAAAATTCTACCCATCCCCTGTGCATAGAACCCAAGGTTGTTCTTTTTGGCTTTACACTTGTGGAGTTATCACAGATTTTATTGGGGTATGGTTGTGTTGATGAAAATTTTTAAAATAGCATAAAGTATGAGGAGTCAGCAAACTAAGACTGCTATGTTCTCATTTTAGATTTTAGTAAAAAATATCTTCATGGCCCATATAAACTAGTGTATGTGTGTGTTCGGTTTTAACATTACTTGTGTTTGATTCATGTAGGTTTAGTTGATAGTACTGAGACATCTTCCAGAGTCTAAAGTCTTGATGCATTTTTCTGTGTTGGATTCAGTTGCAATAGCTATTTTTTGAGTAATATATGCTCAAGCTCCTGGCTTTCTAATTCCATATTTAATTTGCTATCATAGGTCTCCTAGCCTGGCCCTTAGCAATAAGTCAGCTAATCAGAAATCAGGCACAGCCACAGAAAAGTCAGTGAAATCTTGGTTGGGCTACAAATTGTTTGGGTTTTCAATCAGGTGTCCATGGCCTGGGTCAGCACGGTGGTGCAGTGGTTAGCACTGTTGCCTCACAGCAAGAACGTCCTGGGTAAATAATTAAATTCATACAAATATAAGACATTAAAAAAAGTCAAGGTGACTTACAGAATTAAAATAGCACCCAACCACTTTATTCTTATTGAGCTTTGCTAATGTTGGAATGCATCCCTAGGTGTCACATGTGTATAATTAATGCATGAAAATATTAGTTTGTGGTCCTCAGGTTGCTTCTTAGTGAGAATGGTGACTCCGGGTCACAACCTGTTTAAAAGTTCCTGAAATCATTACATACACAGACAAACCAGCGTTTTCCTCTTTAATAAATACATGAATGTTGTATAATGTAAGTCACTATAAACTCACATGGGCACACATTCTTTAATGAAGGAATAATAATGGCCTGAGAATAGATCCCTGGAGCACACCATGCTTTAACTGTGCTTTTTAAACAGACTATTCTCTGTCACCATAGGAACACTATGTCAGTACAACCATATTTATGGAGTCTGTATAATAGAATTGCATGATTGTGTATGATTGCAATAGATTTAAAAATGTGTATAGGTTCACTTTTGTCAGTTGTTGTGGATACTTCAAAGCCTTGGAGGTACAGTGGTCTTTGAGACTCACATTGATGTCTGGGACGAAATATGTAATGGGTATAGTTCTATATAGTAACTGAGAAGTACTCCATAGTACTTTAATCAGTTGTAGCAAAACATGTTTCACCTGTTTAACAATGGAAGGAGAAACATAACCATGACTAGATTTCTGGTAGATCAAACACATTTATGCTTAACTAAGTACTTCTGATTTCATTCTCACATCAGTTGGAGGAATCCATGTTTTATCAGTTTGGCCCTGTGTCAGCCAGGAATTAGTATGCAAATAGTTCAGTCCCAACATTAGGACCTTTGCCATTTGACTCAATCATTATTATGATTTTCCATCACCTCTCTGACCTTATGTGGACTCTCTGCTCCCTTGGTAGTCAACTCACATTTCACATTAGCCAGTCAGGGTGTCTTCTCTCCTGCATCAGGAATGAAGTGGCTTGGCCCTATGTGGCCTGCTCCGAGGGGTGTTAGTGTATGTGTGTGTGTGTGGTTGTTGTGCAGTCTGCTGATGTGGCTGCACTCCATTCCCCCTGGGTGGGATTTGCAGGTAATCTGTCTGTGTAACTGCTGCCCTGTGGCACACTGCATTCCCTCTCAGCTCTGTGTCCTGTAAATGGAGGGCTTTTACTGCTGATGAGAGGATGGCAGGATGAAGTCAAAATTCCCAGGAGCTCTCACTTCAGCACTGAGCTATAAAAAAGCTGGCTTAAACTCAACAGTAGCCTTTGTGTGATCACTGCTAGCTGTGCCCACGCTGCAGGCATATAGACCTTTACCACACTGCTAATGCTTCATAGACTGTGACCGTTCGGTTGGAGTGCTTAATTTAATGTTTAATTAAATAAACTGAAACCAGTCTTAATTAACACATAAATGACAACCTGGTTTTATAATACATAGAAGACCACTTCACAGTTAGATATACTGTATATTCTATACAAACACTTACAGTAAATGTCCCAGTGGAAATCTGTGCAGTTTGCACAAACTATATACTATATACTATAATCCTAGACTCCCTATAAAAGAAGCCCACTGAGGCTCTCAGTGGTGTGTGATGGTGACTGGAAAGGTATGTTTGTTTTATTGCACTGTTACACCTCATGCTGCATGTATACATACAGCTAGCTAATCGTCCCTACTAATGATATCTGGCTGTCATATGATAGCAAGAAGCGGCTGCACCTGTTGGCAGTGGTGGTGCCTTTGGCGTATAGTGCCTTTAAGGAAGGTTTAAGGGGGGGTTGTAGTTGCCATTGTAAAATGTCCCAATATTACTGATCACTGGGGCTCCATTTTCCTAAATCATTCCTGCCTCCGTATGTAGCTTCTCCTTTGAAATGGTGAGTGGAAGTAGCACATGAATGTTTTGTATAAAATCGAACAGGAATAGAAGGAAAACAGATTTTGTGGTGTAACGTCACTGTCCTTGGGTTGACTCCAGATGCAGTTATGAGTAAATGTTCCTCATCTTGTCAAAACCAACTGAAATTTCTTTGGAAGCAGCATGTGTGTCTCCAGAACAGCTTCAGTGAACCTTGAATCTTCAGAACACTACTGGATGGTTGGAACATTCAAGACATCCCCTTATTTGATGTTTTGATGATGGTGGTGGAGAGTGCTGTGTAACATGGATCCTTAGACTGAGAAAAATATAGCATATGATTCATGTTACTTCTAACCATCCAGTGACCCCTTATGCCCTGTGGATGGCGACACTGTCATCAAGTAACAAAGCACTTTAAGGTGATCACGCAGTCTCAGTATTGATTTGCGGTGGCCCTTCTATCTCACACTCTACAGTATTACTGAACTACTGGATCCCTTCACTGTAGTATTTAACACACTACTGAAATTGTAACCAGCTATGAGGACATTTAAATTTACTACTAGTCACATGTTTGGACTCACATAGAAATGACCATATCACTGAAACAAAAGCAGATTGTATAAAATCTAATACAGTGTAGACATTGTCAATATTGTAAATGACCATTGTATCTGGAAACAGCTGTTTTATAAAGGAATATTTCCATTAACGTGCAGAGAACTATAATCAATAAATATTAGTACTGTCTTCCAATAGAATGAATGCTTATTCATTTAAAAGGAGAATTAATCATTAGAAAACATATCACCAACTTTGGTGACATTTCATCTAGAACAGCCTTTAAGTGGCAAATATGTGATGTCTCATCTGAAAAAGATGGTTTAGATGTTAAGAGAGGACATTGGGATTGAACTTCTCTTTCTATCTGTCAAATACGAATGAATTTAATTAAATTAAATTGAATTGAATTGAACTGAACTGAACTGAACTGAGTTAAATTAAATTAAATTAAATTAAACTGAATTGGACTGAATTGGACTGACAGTAAATACAACTATTGTCTAGAAGCCAGTGTGGGATGCTGCCCATTAGCACTCAAAGCAGTGGCACTATAAAGTTTGAGGGACAAACTTTAACTGCAATCAAAGTGATAGTTGTAGCCACCACTTAGCCCCCCATGTCCACTAAAAGCTCAGAGCTGACATATTTCAGGCGACGTAGCAGTTGACACTGTGAGCACTAAAACCACATTCAGCTGAAATCTGGAGGGAGCACACAACAATGCAGCCTCTCCACTAAAAAACAACAAAAAGACATCAGTGCAGTAAAAAGAGTTCCCAGTAGAGGAGCAGGCTAAGAAGATAGTTGAATACAGCATCATGCTCCATTTCCCAAACACACATCGCCACAATTGATCTTCTCCTCAAAGTCAGCAAATAGAGGCTGACATGCTCTATTCTTACTCTGTAATGACTTGTGTTTTCAATAACAGTAAAACCTGAACAAACAAGTACATGTGGAAATCACAGCTTTGATTTGACAAGAGAAAACATCATTATATGTTACTTAAAGCTACTAAAACACTGACAATGAGGAAAATGTACTGAAAGTATAGAACATATACAGCAGGTGTGTCCCTTTACCTAATAGCAGCATGTTGGCCTTCACCCTAACCTAATTCTACACTTAAAACCAAGACTTAACAACATCCTTAGAGAACGATAACTTCAGTGGCGCGAAATTAATATTGGTTATCGCTGATCAAATCGATCTCTTACTATGCTGGCCAAACAACAGCACACATACACACACACTAACACATGCACACACTGACAATGCCAGGAGATGGCACAGTACAAAGGGTGAATAGTGTGCCACAATCCTGACTGCAGACTGAGAGATAGAAAGAAATTGTTTTAAATTTTAACATTATGTCGTTTAAAAATCAACATTTAGCTAGATCTGTGTGAGTGTGCATTGTGGGAGAAGTTGGACCAAAGAAAACACTGCCCAACCAGCTGAGCACACCTTCAGACAGGCTGCAGACGGCCTGGGAGGAAATATCACCTGAATAGCAGCAAAGACTGACCACATGCTGATTTGTCAGACAGTTACTGCTGCAAAGACTGGACAACAAGCTTAACAGTTTGACACGGTTTTGGAAGAACCAACACATCTGGGATCATGTTTATCAGTAAAATCCTGCTTTAACCTGTTAGTCCCTGGTGATTAACACTTCCCCTAGAAAAGCTACTAGTTGTTGTCTAAACACATATTTCTAAGTGTGAAAAATCATGTGAGCACTGTTTAAAGGAGAATTCCCATTTCTTTAACGGGTAGAGCTTATTGTGCAGTTTAACATGGCCACACTTTGGCTGCTCTCAGTCCTTATGTTACTGCAGTCTGGCTGCACTGTGGCCTGTCAACGACAGCTTTTGCCTCTGAATGATCTTTTGGCCATTATGTTCTAAACTAAAAGAAAAGTTTGAACGTTGACATCCACTGTGCTTTCAGCTGCTTGGCTAAAGCAGAGTTTTCAGTTCCAGTGTATCAGTAAGGCACTGGTCTCACCTCTACAGCATTCACTGCAGTCATCTAGTTTTTTGTGACACTGGGAATTTTAACAACAGAAAAACATTTTGGTTCTTGTTTGCAAATCTGTACATCTCAACCAGTGAGTAACTGTTGCAAGACGAATCCGGACAGCAACTGTTAATTGTCCCAGTCTTGTCTGAACTTATTTTAACGACCCCAGTGTTCCACCTCTGCTCACACAACATCACATTTATTTTCCCAGATATAAACAAGAGTTTTACCAGAACTTTTATATTCTAGCGAAGCTGCCAAACAGTAAACCAACAGTTAACTGACACACTGACAGGAAAAATAAACTTTTAAACATTATAATGATGCTTAAAACAATACAAACAATCATAGAAAGTAACTTCTCTTCACAGTGTGTCCAAGGGCACTGCACATATGGAAATGTCTCCACATGCCGTACAACTCATGAGCATGAAGACAGGGGAAGACTCTGCATGGTTCCTGTCTAGCCTGCTGTCCTGAGGACAATTAAAACCTCCACCAACAAATAAACACTCCTCACTTCGTTTAACACTTGTAGAAAGGCTGATCTGTCACTGGAGGATAAATATTAATAAACCTGCTCTTGTTTTTAAACAGACAGGCTTTAATTACTTCAACAGAAGTAAGGAAAAATCCAAATTCACAATCGTTAATGCTTTTGTGACTTCGAGCTTTCACCAAGCTTTTTCCTTCAGTCAGCCTCATTATCAGCAGCCCTGCTTGAATCTCTGTGTACAGAAATAACTTGTGGTTTTTTTAAGTGAGCGCAGCCTGAAAGGCGCTGCTCTTTTTCTCTTATCTCTGGCTAAAGGACAGACTGCATAGTGTTGTTTCAGCTAAGGCACAGAAAGAGTTGTTAAGCAAAAGTGACCAAAGAAAGTGAAAACAAACTGAAATAACTGTACTGGATTGATTTTTTTCATCTCTTAACTGCTTTTCAACCTTCAGACATCAAATCCTAGATGTTCTGTAATTTTATACTAATAACCCCAGAGATGTGATGTCTAACTATATAGATACTATAGATGATATAAAGTACCAAGGAACCTTGGTGTTATTTCTGAATATGATATCTCATTTACCTTGTGTATAAAGAAATGTCTAGAACAGACGCTACAGTACTTTAAGGCTAGGCTTAAAACTTTCCTTTCTGATAAAGCTTATAGTCAGAGCTGGTTCAGCTTCTGCTGGGGGATCTCCCTTGATACAGTTCCTCTTCTCTCCACCCACTCATACACCTCTATTACATATCATTAACTCTGTGTCTTCTCCCTCCTGTAATTGTGCTTCTTCCTCCCTGTCTCTATCCCTTTCTGCTGATATCCCTGGCCTTGGGTTTCCAGGGTGCAGCTAGTGATTCTATCAACCTGCCAAATGTTTTGTCTCTCAGTTTCCTCTCTCTGAACCCTGAACCTGGTTCTGCTGGAGCTTTGTTCTGTTAAAGAAAGTTTTCCTCCTCACTATTGTGTAGTGCTTTAGTGAGGGTGGTCTAGTGGTTTGTTGCAGTTTCTGTATAGCTATATATGTTCAGGCTATTCTGTAAGTTCTTAAATTTGTTATGTAAAGTACCTTGAAATGATTCTTGTTGTGATTTTCCAAGAGCAGGAAAAAGAAGCAAATGCTAAAATATCCACTTTCTATAATCATCATACAGTCAATATGACTGCTCTGACTGTTCTAGATGGAAATACTCACAAGTCATTTATGTTTTGCACTTTTAATAAAATAAAAGTGTCTATTTAAAATTTAGGCAATGTCCTTTAGAAATAGCAGGACTCGACATCCAGATGAAAAAGGTCCCAGGGTTACATGGATTTTCTTTCAACAAAGTACTTCGACCCAGAATGATGGGGAGGAGGGGAACACCTCTGTTCGTCGATCCATCGGTGCATCTCTAGTTTATTGTTGATTAGTCATCTGACTAAATGTGTATGAAGCACTGCACCTCCTCACAACTCTTTGTCCACCACTTATCCTACTGCATGTTTTGAGTGCAAAAATGAAAGAAATTGAAATCGACACATAATCCATTTTCTTCATATGTGACTTATAGATTTTGGCTCAGTGTGCTTTCTCACCATGAGGATTGCACCAGAGTTTGCCAGATGACTCGGATAGGGACCAGCTCTTTTTTGGGCTCTTGGTTTGATTTGATCTACATGTGAGTGTGATTACTGTGTTCACACCACATGAAACAAACTGTGCCGGGGGGGGAAACAAACTAGAGTTCAATTTAAACTGACTAGTAAAGTACTCTATGTCCAGTAAGTTCAATTAGTCACAGGTGGTGTCAAGTCAAGTTCTAGACACGCGTCAAAAAAAAATAAGCAGACAGGATGCACTTGAAAGACATTTCACTTTTGGATTTTTAATTAATGTGCAAAATATAAACATACATCTACATGCTTTAACTTTGTCATTACTGTAGATAGTAGAAATTGTAATGTAATTGCTGTGAAATGTGGAAAAAACTAAAGGCCTGAATACTTTCTATAGTGACTGTGTGGCAGTGGCACTGGCAGACAAAGTGAATTTCAGGTCAGGGGAAGAGCTGGAGCACTGCCTGTGCTGGGCATTACCCTCACTTGCTTAGTCTGTCTGTCACTAAAATAACCTGTTAGGTAGAGCATACATATAAAGAATCAAGAGAATAGCCGAGCAATCACAATAAGATTCAGCATAATGCTGTTTTGGGAAGCTTAGTGTCTCCTGGCCTCTTAAATCTGCTGCTTATTTTCCTGCTGCTCTTTTTCTGCACCACCGGCTGCAGGTTTGCTCTCCACGTTTCATTTGATAGCACATACAATGAACTGCCCGAGTGCTGGATATGTTACAGTTGTGATGGCAACAGCTCTTGCTGCTATTACAGTTTGCACCAGCCATGTCATTACCTCTAGATGGCCTATTGAATATCTGTATAGGCTACATAATGTCTCAGAGGGTTGGGGAAAACAGACAAGACATCGCTAGAGTGGTGGTTTTTATTGGTTTTATTGCTTGTTATGTTATCACTGTAACATTTATTTATAAAACTGTTATTTTACCTTTAAATTGTGTATTACTATAATATTGTCTCTGTGTCTGTGATATCTTCCTATCAGTCTGTCATTTATTTTAAAAAATAATAAAAACAGATTTATGGACTAAATGAATCTACATTCCACTGAGTATGAGACAGTAAACAGCATAAAAGAAAAAAGAGGTGGAACAAAGCATGCAGTCTTCACATATTCATAGAAAGATGCTGCAGATGTTCTGTACAGTTAATGTTACTTTCACTCAGCCATCTTTCATGTTGCTTCAGAGAAAATGAGTTAACTCCAGGATTAATGTCACAGTTTGCTCTGTGTTCACCAGAGAAATCTGACTGTGCTTTAATATTTAGCTTCTCCTCTAAAGCTGAACTCAGTGAGTGATTCAGCTTGTTCATGCAGTGATGTCACAGGTAGCTGTGGTAATGTCAGCTGGGCAGGAACAGCACAGAGGAGCTGCTCACAGTTTCTTATTGTAAGTAGATGTACACTGTTAGTGTGGAGCAGAGTGGTGTGTGTGTGTGTGAACAGGTTTCCAACCATGTTAACAGTACTCACGATAGATGGCTGAAGTCTTATATATTTGTGTATTATTTTAAAAGACATAAGACATATTTTCCTTTAATGACATTTTACAAAGAACAAGACAGGGAACTGAGGAAACAAGGTTTTCTGAGACATGGTACGTCCTTTCCCCAGAGCTGAGGATCAGCTGTGGATCATGTGGATCAGATCTGTCAGCTACTGTAGCCACTTCTGTGGGATTGGTTTAGGTATTTGTCTAAGACAGTGTCCATAATAATTAGGATGCCCAGTTACCACTGTTTGCACAGTGTGGTTTGTTATGAGCGGAAACATCTGCTCATTTATTAAAATGTATTGCTTTAAAATTCTTTCATTTATTATTCTGTATTTTAACATTTAGGCTATTAACATATTTAGATTTTAATAGTTGGACACTGGATCATCATCAGCTCATGGTATTTCATTACAAATACACATATTTATTATTTGCAGTACATTTATTGATATTCTGTGAAACCATTAGCTCAAATACTTTAAACAAATGATGTAAATATATTGTCATGTTCAGAATATCCAGTCTCAATGATGATGTGATTCACAGTAGGAAATGATAGATGTTATAGAGAAAGACTTCCACAGAGAATGGTCTCACGTAACCTCTCCCCAAACATTGATCCTCACTCAGAGTGATGAAGACATCTTTCAAGACCAGAATGTTCGGAGTAAGCGAGCACTGATCAATTCCTCTGCCATCCTTATGTTAAAATATTTTTTTTATTGTTATTTTTTACACATCCAGAAGACATCACCTGCAGATGTTTTGTAGGAGTATTTTTCAGAAGAAGCAGAAATCTTTTATACCATTTATATTGTTACTCCTCATTACCCTTTAAAACAACTTGAGATTATGTTAAAAAATCTTTAACACAAAATCATTCTATGCTAACATATTTAAAACTGATCAAATAATTGTCTCTCCTCCCATACTTTAAGAATAAGGATGAACCTTTGTCAAGAATCTGTTGTTCTACATTGGTGTGGAATGAAGATTACCATCATGCTATTTCCTAATATGCATCATCAGTGCTACATAAAGTCCCATCAGACTGTCCTGTGTGGTGATGGCAATGCATGCTCACTTAAACTGATAATCTGTCACAATATAGGACATCATGCATATTTCTCTTAGTTTTTTTAAAGCCACAATCAGCATGGAATACACATTTCTCTTCATTTGATCCTAAAGAAATAAAGTGTGTCTGTATAAAGATCATTGTGTTGTTCTGCTGGATTCCTTCAACCAGTATCTGATCTTTCTCCTGCTTACTGAGATAATGCAGTTCCCTGGACAGACACATGGGGGTGCTGTAGTGCTTCCCAACATGCTGATCACCTCCTACTTAAAAGCACAGAACGATACTAAACAACAAGAAACACCTCAAATAACACAGCACAGACTAGCTGAGTTACTGTAAATGATGTGAGGAGGCTATTTTTCTATATTTCTACTAAAAAAAACAAAACTACTTATTTACTACTACTACTAGTACTTTTTTTATCACATTCAAAAGCTGACTTCTATATGACCTCACCTAAATGTACTGTCAAATATAACAACAGAAGGCAACACACACACACACACACACACACACACACACACACACACACACACATCCGACAATGATGATGTTTTCCTTGCTCAAAGTC
>OMLM01020591.1:171847-189817 GCA_900302695.1 Helostoma temminkii | reverse complement strand
AAAAAAAAAAAAAAAAAAAAAAAGTTTACTGTTCTATTTTTAACTTCCGAATGGCAATTTCCTGGTTTTGTGGCGGCAGTGATCTGTCATGTGGCTGGGAGGTTGTGCTGTTTGCGCTGATATCAATTAAAAGTGGATTAACGGGTACATAATGACCTTTAGCAGTAAATTGTGTGTAATGTTGCAAGGCAGGATACAGTATATTCCCCAGATGTCACACCAGGCCCCTGACGTATGATGGAGCAGATGTCTTAGCCAGTCCAAATGGCCCTCTAAGACACAAACACACACACACACACACACACACACACACACACACACACGCACACACGCACACACACACATACGTACACGCAGGCTCAAGCCGAAACGCATGCATAAACATGTGTTCGCACACATTCCAAATGGCACACACACGCACACACGTAAACACAAGTACATTCAGAAATGCACTTGTCATCTGTCTCACTTGCTCCTGATATATTTAAATACTTTATTTTAATGGAAATCTGAAATAAACTAATCACTCTCTGAGGGCATTTGTATTTATTTCCAGTTTACCCTGCACTGCAGAACATAAGAGGAGAGTTCCAAACATAAAATCTTTTTCATGCTTTTCATTCTGATTTTAGATATGTAGATGCTACATTAATCTTTATTTTCCTCCCATGAACATTAACAACCTCTTATAAGGAAAGAAAAAGACAGAAGAGGGGGGGAAAGATCAGATCAGTCTAATTTCTGTCTAATTTGGCTCCTAGAATATCATTTTGTCCAGTTAGAGGAATTGAGAATGATCATTTGCATCAGGGACGTTTCCTTATTAAATCAGCACTGAGCCTCTGTTCGGCAGCTCACAGGAGAAGCACTTATTGGGTTAAAAGCTCATCTCATATGGTTTATTTTAAATATACTCTATGCTTCATAGCCACTCTAGTGTAAGAGAAAAGATATCAGTCTTTCTATCTTTAGTCAGTGTTATGTGTCTCCCATTTATTTTGTCTCACTCATTCTTTCGCCCTCCTCTCCTTAGCATTTCCACCTTCAATTTTCTTTTGTATGCCCTCCTATTCTTTTCTCTCCTGTATCAATATTGTATTGAGTTGGTGTTTGTGGCCCTTTATTTGAGAACTCCGCAGTAGGTCTGCAGATTGCAGAGTCTTTTCTGGAATGGTGCCCTCTAAATAATGATAAATTACTTGAGCAGTATGCCATTTGCTAATTATATCCATGATTTACTACACAGCCCGACTTAAATCATTCAAGCCAGCCTTGCGTAACAATGCCTTTTTTCCCTTTATAAAATGGTTTCCATGTGCATAATGTAAACATTTTATGGACATATATTCTCTATATAGTAATACATATACACAAAAATGCTAAAAACACAACCATTTGATTTCGTTTCCACTGATCCTCCTTTCTTTTGACACTCTGTTGCTGTTATCCCTCTAACAGAAATTCCATTCTGGGAACTTTTTATATGTATATATTAAAAAAAAATCAAGCTTAGCATTTTCCCTCTCTGTTCATTGTTTAATGACTCCAAATCTGGCTCAGACTCCAAGCCTATTATAATTGCTAGCAGGATGTGTTCTATTTCAACATAAGTATAATTCCAATGGAAGATCCACTTCTGGCAGAATAATGCTGGTGTTTTACCATTATTGAGAATATTCGTGAATATGGATGTGAAGCATAAATAAATATATGTAAATGTTACAAAAAAAGGAGTGAATATGCTGTGTAACATAAATCACTTTAAGCTGTGCATCCTGTAGTGATTCTTACTCTTCTTTAACATAGGTCTTCACTGCAACAGGCATGTGGTTCACATATGTCCCTGCATAATTCTTTTCTACTTTTCTTTTTTTTTAAGTACTCATTTACTTTTTTTTTAAGTGAATCGACAGTTGTTGTTTTTTTTTTCTCATTGTGCTGCGGTATGGAGATCTGTGATCTGATTTATGCTTTCGAAGATAAACTGCAAATAGGGAATGTCTGAGAAATTGCAATCTCATCATCAAGGCACAGGCCTGACAGCAAACAAGGCCAGAACAGGGGCAGATGACCCCACTGCAGGCACACATACACATACGTGCACACGCACACATCCATGCACAGAAACACACACAAACAGAGACCCAGCCGCACCCCTCAGCCTTTGCTCGTGCTCACACAGATAGCATCGAGACGGTTTTGTTGTCAGTTGAAAATATTATCTCTTTTAGTGCACTGAAAGCACCATATGGTGAAATGTTTTTTATGGTGTTGATGTGAGTGATGGCTCACTTGGCGGGGCTGGATCGAGCTGGATCGACCCATATTCAGATGCCTACTCCACACCCCCATCCCAATACACACACACATCAAGTGGAGCACAGCCGATGTCTATGGAAGAGAGAGAGAGAAAAAAGCATGGGATTGCTTTGTGAATGCAGGATCTTGTTCATTATCACTTTGTTTTGTAGTTGATTTCATTCTGTGCTTTGTTTTTTTTTCCTCCTAAACAGCTGATTCCTCTATTTTACTTTTTTTCACTTTCTTTCCTCCTCCCTTTTGAAGAAAGAAATTGCATGTGTTTTGATGCCAACTAAAATTGTGGCAATTCCAAATTATCATTTTTTTAAAATAGTTAATGAAATGCAGATCTTTTTTTGTGAGCTCTACTCTTTTGACCTAATTTTCTTGACCCTAGGGTCCACAATCCCTGCTCCAATAAATAGATTTTGATATCCAGTCAGTCAGTCTAATAATCAGGTTAATTATTCACTGTTTTCCCTGTCGTTCCCGTTCTGTTTCTCTGTCTCTTTCTTGGCTCTCAGGAGAGAAACCCTATCGGTGCCCTCATTGTGACTATGCAGGCACCCAGTCTGCCAGTCTGAAGTACCACCTGGAGCGCCACCATCGTGAGCGTCAAAATGGCTCCACCAATTCAGGTCCATCCTCTGGCCACACCCCTTCTTCTGACCACAAAGAGGATCATGGGAAAACAGCCGGTGGTGGCATCTTTGCCAGACCAGATGTCCTTCGTAATGTTTTCAAGGGAATGCCTCCCAGCCTAGATTTCGGGGCAGGTCCATTGCTGCCACATCAGTGGGCGTCCACTGGCATGATGTCTCCACAAGACCGCGATCGTGAACGCGGAGACCGTCGTTTCGACTCTTCAGCTGAGAACATGAAGACTGCTGATGGCCAATCCTCCCTGGTCTCAACAGCAACAGACAGTGCTGCCAGCTTCTCTGACCTAAGCAGAGCTTACCAAAGCATGATGGGAAATGGTGTTCACTTTCAAGGTTCTCTTCAGGCCTTTATGGACAACTTTGTCTTCAGCTCAATGAAGAAAGACATGAAGGACAACCAGAGTGTAGCTCAGCTCCAGGCCCAGCGCTACCATGATAATGGTGAGCCCAAAGCCAAGCGGGCTGTCTCAGCTGACCAGGACAGAGAGGATAAGGCTGAAACTAAACCAAACTCTGGTAAACCTGGGTCACAGTATGAACCACTTGATCTGTCTGTGTCTGTTAGGCCCGAGTCTGCATCCGGATCTCTCCCTGGCTCTTCAGTCACCATCCATGATAACGTGGCATGGCATGGCTGTCTGTTTTGCTCCTTCTCCACCTCCTCATTGGAGCTCATGGCTCTGCACCTCCAGGCCAACCACCTGGGTAAAGCCCAGATGCAGCAGCCTGATACCGGCAAAGAGCTTCATGGAGATGCTTCTTCCACCACATCCAGCATTCACTCTTCTAACACCAAGCCTTCTGGTGTGGCCCTTGACAAAGGTGGTGATAGAGATGGAGAGAAAAGCCATGGAGGTTGGAACAACCACATGGACCAACCCTACAATCCCTTCCAGAGCGAATTCTACAGACGGTTTGGTGGCTTGTATGAAGGAGCCGTAGGGGTCAACCAGGGCCTTCAAGCCTATATAGGAGCAACAGAGCAGGTACTTGATCCATCAAGCCAAGCTTTTGGAGGAGCAACCTCAGCTGGGGATGGCCAGATTGTCGAGAGTGGCTCCTGTAGAGACGATGAAGAGAACCAGGTTGGATCAGATGATGAGGCTGGAAAGGCCGGTGTGCACAGTGCCAGCGAGACACCCTCAACCACCCCCAAAAGACAACAGCAACAGAATAACTCTGATGAAGAGGAAGAGGAGGGAGGAGTGGTTGAAGAGGAGGAGGACAGAGATGAAAGTGGGGACATGGACATGGAGAGACAGGAAGAAGGAAGTCCAGCTTTAGACAACCTCCAGAACCGCCCTAAACATTTCCAAGATGACCCCTCTTTGCCACCACGCAGTGGGGCTGGTTTGGCAGTATCATCCTCCTCCATAAGTCCACTGTCTCTTGGTCCCCGATCTCAGAACCAAGCTTTGCCGCTGGAGAAGCAATGGCAGCAGGGTCTCAGCCTCCTGTCTCCTGGAGGTCCTACAGCGTTGTTGAAGGTCGAGCAGCAGACCCACCTTGAGCAGCAGATAAACATGCTGTCTGTCCTCAGAGCCTACAGCAATGACAACCTCCCTGCATTCAACGGCCTGGGAAGCGGAGCAGGAGGAGCACCCACAGGGGGCATGAAGAGGCCAGACATGCCTGGTGAGTGTGTTTAACCCCTACTGCCACTGTAACTGCGATAATGCTCAGACAAAGTTCAAGTTATGAATACACACATATTTGAAACCCAAATTCAATCTTCACATCACATAAACACACAAGACAAACACATATACATTTTCCCTGACACCCACAAAGGTATCTCTGACACTCACCAAAGGTCTCCAGATTGGCTCTGAAGTGATTTCAGCCTTATTTCTAGCAAGTTTAGAAGCTATCAGCCTGGCGACTAGCAACAGATTAATCTTTATTACACGTTTATATTACTGGGAGTGCAGCGCCTCCCTCCCACCCTACAGCATGGAGGGAATAACCCTGGATGAGTCAGAGCAGGACCTCAGCTCCCTGTGCCATCTCCTCCTCATGTCTCTAAACTATCTTAGCTCTCATAAAGCCGACTCCCAAAAGCCCATTACTTTATAAGACTCGTCGATCTATGACCCTGTGAAAAATGAACTGTCAACTTTCATGATACTGCTAAGGTTACAGTCGATCCTTGAGACTGAAGAAAGAAGTCCTTTTTCTTTCTTTCTTTCTTTCTTTCTTTCTTTCTTTCTTTCTTTCTTTCTTTCTTTCATTCAATGTTTTTTTTTTCATGTTTAGGGTGGTTGCTAAAGTGCCTCTCTAAAAAACTGCCATTAAGCTTAGAAAACCTAATTTACACACTGAAAAAAACAAAAATGCAGACAAAAGATACATTTGAATAACTTGTAGTGGTATATTAGTATATTTAATATATTTAATCCACACTAGCAAATATGCACATATGTCATATCTTGTAGACTAGTTGTAAAACTAGATTTTTCCCCATAATTGCCCACCTTCAAAATGGAACCAAAAAAAAAAAAAAAACATGAAACAAACAAAAAATATGCACAGAAAATGTAGATCCCACATTTGCAGGCATATATTCATAAAGACATGGTAAAAGATGAAGATATATAAATATTGACCTGTGATAATGAAGCAATGCATCAACAAATAACCTTTGTAACAAAACCCCTTCTATTGTATTGCATGGAACCAGGCTTTCTGCATACCTTGTAAAAGTATTTTAATGATACAAAGCTCATATATAAATACATACATCTGTTTATGTTAATAGAGCAGCGCCTGTGTGTGAGAATGCCCTACTTACTGTCTAATCAGAAAGCTTGTGAAAGCAAAGCTATGCCATGTGGGCAGTTCCCTTTGCAACTAGGAATGCCTGACCTTTGTTATACTGCAGATAAGGCTTTCTCTACAGAACAAAAGCCTTTCTTACATTTTGTTAGTTTGTCCTAATCTGAGTCAGTCATACACTGTAATTAGAAAACCCAGCAAGTTAGTATGTATATGACTTCTTGGAAATAATAATTCACTGTTAAGATCTATACGATGGCAGAGAAGATAGCATGGGAAATATAGGTTTATAAGTAAATGCAATACATGTTGTGGTGTGGCTTGAATATGAATATGAGTAAGCTGTGTGACATGAACTTAAGTGCCTCCACTCACAGTTACCAGCTATCTTTGCGTATTGTTACAGTGATATGTATCAGATAAGATATCACTGTATCACACATTATCTTGTATTTTATATCAGCCAAAGCTCTTACAGGTATTTTTACTGATATCAATGCTTTCATATCTGTGTGCTGGGATTCACTGTAAAGCAGAATGATACTTTGAAAGGGCGATACTTTAGTGGTATAAGGGTCATTCTCCCCACACACTACCTATAGAAGTTCAGGTTTCTTCTTATGGTCTACGCAAGTAAATGAACCAGAGGCTCTTGGTGTGAGTATAAGTGTCTGGCTTATGTGTCAATGTAATTACTGTCATTACCCTTATAAGATCTATACCCTGGTCTTGCATTTGATATACCAGCAATTAATATTACTAATCATACTTTCCTTTTACTACACTCACTAAATTGCAGTATATTTATAAGTACTATTAATGCCCAGTTTGCTGTTTGTTTCTTATCCTGCAAAAAATATATAGTTACTACTACTCTTAGTAATGACAGTATTACTATTGATAAGTGGTGTAAGAAGTTATATATAAGGTAAAACAAGAAAGCATTAGAAAGATAAGGAGGCATCTGTTAAATGACTAAATGTATATGTAAATTATTACACGTATATTAAAGTAAAAGTACTTTTATTATATTATCTAGTTTATTCTTTTACAAGGCAGAAGTACTACAATATCCAAGTAACAGTGCCAGTACTTGGCTAAAAATACTCTTACAAAATTGTAGTACTCCACAAAGAAAACAATATATAGTGATATAATACTGATGATAGCAAAAATGTATATGTCTAATCCAGCAGGTCACAATTATGGTAAATGACTAGTGTCATAAATCTGTTTTACTATAAAGACAGTGTGGAACAAAAATGACAGCTGATAAAAATGGAATTGATTTTTTCCACATAATGCACTGACAGCTGGTCAATCCGCAATATTACATCAGCATTTTAATTATTTTTGCCTCTAAGCAGTTAATAAAGATGCTGAATAAGTAAAAAATCTTAGAAGTACAGTATTTCAATTTAACTTTAACAAAGTATCTTAAAATGGAAATACTCTAGTAAAGTTAAAGCACCTCAAAAATAATACTTAAAGTAAATATATTTAGTTATTTAATTTTATTTATTAACCTAAATTATTAATCAGCAACAGCAATACAGCAACCAAATAAAATAAAAGAATCAGTTTAAAAGTACAACATAGTGTTAAAATAAAGCTGGGGTGGCTCATTTGTTTCTCAGTAAAATGCAGTAAAATGCTATTATTACTACTATTCCAGTTCATCTTTATGTGTTCACTTGTAAACTGCTTGTTCTGGGGTTCACACAGCAGCATGAAGAGCAGCAGCCACACATCTCAGTGTTGGATAGATGGTGGATGGAGAAGGTGGGGGTGGCAAAGACGTCCATAAAACTCAATTCAGACTTGGCAAAATGTGATTATCTGGAGTGGGTTTGCATTAGGTTTGTATGCAAATACAGCATAAATCATTAATATTGAAATTCTCCTCTGAATCTACGGGAGCTGTTGTAGGGCACGCGCCGCACGTCTGGAGTGGCCGTCTCTTCATTAGTATGCCCAGAGGAAGGGAAAAGAGGTACAATGCACATGAATGTACTTGCACTTTGACACATAACAGATCCACACACACACACACACTATTCACACATCTGTAGTCTTAAACCACACCTCCTTAAATTGGCCTAGGAATTGGATTTATCAATAAATGTCATTAACAGCAGCAGTGGCCCTGAGGGCTCTGTAATCAGACAAGGTATCTGGTTACTGAGGTACAATATGCTGTGTAAAGATTGATATGAACCCCCACCATTTGCTGCACTGTAGATGTGCTTAACGCAATCAATACTTGGCTGGAGTGGAGATCTATCTATAGCTGTGCATTATCAAACATGAAGTATTACATTATTCAAACAGCACTGCACATGCCACGACTGCTTGCGAACATTGCTTCTTACATCGTATTACTTACATTACCTCAGCCACCTTGTTCATTTACTATGGTAAATGTGGATCGGGGCTTTAGAAGGTTGAGATTGACAAGCCAGAGAGGAAGTGTTGACACGGCTCGGATGAGTGTGTCCAGAGGAGATTATGGCAGAGCTTGTATCTTAACATCTATCAGGACTGGAAAAGTGGACTAAACAGAGACTTAGCAGGTAGGGAGAAGAAAGGAAAGAGGGGAGTGCTGTGTATCCTCGCCTCAATTAGACCCCATTACTCCAGTTTTACGAGTACTCTCATATTGTGTTCCATAGTTCTCCTCATAAGTGCTGATAAAAACTCTCTGAGAGAATCGCCTCCTGTACGCATTGGAGCTGACACTGTTTTTGTAGATGTGAGAGACTGAACACGTGAGAGCACCTCAGTGTCGCCATATAGCATACACAGTATGCACAGTATGACTGATAGTGTGCTTCTAATTTAAGCATTAAATAAGGTGTAGGTGTTAGTTTAACAACACTGATCATTGATGAAACTTGCCGTTTGACATTTATTCAACTATTGATGCTCATAAAGTTTAGAGAAAAACTGTAGTGTGGCTTAATATGGACAAATCAGTCATTTCACATGTGATGTGTTTATTCTACTTTAAACACAACCAAATATTTTTTTAACTTTTTTTCTTGTGCAAACCTAACCACTTTTATCAGTCCTGCACATTATATGGCCAACCATCTCCTTGCATGTTGCGGTTTTTTAGAAGTATGCTTTAATTATTCAAAAAAAATCACATCACATCATAACCATACTATAAAAAATAGCTGGGATTCTATTTAGCGGTATCCCAAATAATCATTTTTGGAGATGGTAAAATTTTTAGAATATCCATGCCTTACAACACAACAGAGTTTAGCCAGACTACAGTCATCATACCACACTCTGCACTCAAAGAAAGTGGCAGAGGGGCTAGTTTGAAGTATCAAACTCTTTATCCTGATGATTGAAGGCCATGACATTTTGCTGATAGCTGTGAAAGAAGTCGAATAAGTGGACTTTAAAACAATCACGCAAAGCGTGTGTGTGTGTGTGTGTGTGTGTGTGTGTGTGTGTGTGTGTGTGTGTGTGTGTGTGTGTGTGTGTGTGTGTGTGTGTGTGTGAGAGAGAGAGAGAGAGAGAGAAAGAGAGAATCAGGTTGACGGCAGCACTACTCGTGTCACTAGTGGCCAATTTCCTAAGTCAGAGTGAGTGCGCTCCAGTCTGCCTTCAGTGTTAGGAGTTTGATGCATGAGTGCCGAGGTCACATTAGAACAACAAGCAATAACACACACACACACACACACACACACAACACCTGCACATGTATACTTGGTAATCTCTTGAAGGATGCAGCAAATGTTCAAACACATGCTTGCAGAGGAAAGCGCAGGATACTGTTAAAAAAACACACAAAAAAAAAATTAAACGGCTGATAGTGGGGGTGTGAGTTAGTGTGTGTGAGCATGCTAGAGAGATGGAGTGTGTTTGAGTGTGAAACAGGTCCTGTAAAGCACTGATGGTAATTAAAGACATATGGTGGGATTGGTGGGCTCGCTGTGAAGCGCAGATGTAGTGGATCACAGTTGGCATTAGTGGTGTAATTTTCACTTTCTCTGGTATAAGTGTAAGAAAGGTAGGGATAACAAATGACGCTCGCAAGACGCACACACGCTCACATACACACACATGCTACTAGATACACATATGCTGGTGTCTGAAACACACTGATACAGTAGCTGAAATTGTCCACGATGTGAACACATAATTACTACATTGAATTCTAAACCTGCATTTACCGGTTTTTGTTTTTACTGCAAAATTCTCACATTAAAGCAACTTGTCAGATTTTTGTTTTAGAATCACTGTACAAAATATAATTGGACATGATGCACATTCTCTACAGTAGGACCTTCTTTCTGTAGACTTGTGTACATGCACAAAAGGAAATTTCCAGAAGTAGCACACTTTTGGATGTTAATTATACTGACCATTAGTTTCTCTACACATCACTCAGATAAATTTCACCATTCTTTCTGATGTAAGCTCACACACCTGCACACACGGACAAACACTCACTGTACACACGTATGAACACGTTTAAAACTTGTGATAATGCAAAACCTGGTAATTGCCAATAATAGTGTCCTCATCAGGTGGTTAATTACCATGAATTTGGTTGCTGTTTGTCTCTAGCAAACATGTGCACACACACACACGTAAACACTCACACAAAATGCTTTGACAAGTGGAAAAGGGCTCACGTACTTATTGCTCCCAGACACCCCTGTGTTTGCTAATGAGCGAGACAGATAGCTTACCTGTGTAGAAGTAATTATTCTGTGCACTTAAAAGTAGCTCTTAAAGTTCAGAAAGGTGGCATTATGGGAAACCCCAGTGGGGGCAGGTGCTGTTTATGGTGTACCTCACAGGACAATTTCCACACTGAGGATACTTTAAGACTATATAGATAGGTGTTAGAGTTATCATCATTCATTTAGCCCAGTGACTCGACTTAAATGGTGTAAAGTACAGTCACACTCTATTTGAATTAAAAAAAGTAAACCACATAAAACAACATGTATATGTTTGTCACATATCTCTCTCTTGCATTGTAACGTCATCATCATTTCTAGTACCTTCCTATGTTGATTGTGGTCAGTACAGCATTATGTCAACAGCAACAAGAACATGCATCAATATATGCTTTATATCCTTGGAAACAGCCACTTGTTGCATTTTGTTAAGGTCAGTATATGACTTTGGTAAAGCTGTCTAAGACTGTGCAATCTATGAGAACTGTCTTGTGGTGAGAAGGGTTGTCCTTTCTTAATAAAAGAATAATTTGGGGACTTTTATTTAGTGTAATCAAGGTAATAGCATGGTAATCAGTATGGTAATACCCAGGTAAGAGAGGTGTAACAGTTTGATAATATCAAGGTAATAAGGCGGTAATATTTCTATGGCTATATCTAGTAAATAGTAGGTCAGAATCACTGGGGATTAACATTGTTTTTTCGTTCCTCAGGATTTAGTTAAGACACTTGAAATGACATCCTAATGACATAAACTACAACTGTAGGGAGGTAAATCGAAATTCTTACTTCTACTCTCTTCTAAACTAAACCTCCTTGTTCCTCAATTGTCCCACAAGTTCCTCTGCTCCTTCATCTTGAAGGATCAAAGCATCTTTTCTAAAGCATTTCACTCTGAGGAGCGAGCAGTGTTTACGGAAGAGTTTCAACAGACCGACACACCCCTTTATTGGAAACTTGTGGATGCAATTGCAATTGAGAGACCCACCCAAGACATGCTACAAATGTAAATATTGGATAAACGGTGATAATAACAAATTTCTTAAAAAGTAACTGTACTTAACATTAAAGCTCTTTTAAAAATATTTTTTAATTAGAATGTATGTTATCTTGGAGAGGGTCTGTTAAAGCCTTCAATGCAGACTCGGCCTTCTAACCACTCTGAGAATTATAATGATTTCCTGTAATATGAGAATAACAAATACTTCAAGGGGTATGTGTGGTGCTAGGCCTAGCATAGGTTGCATATTGTTACTATTTAAGTCACTCAGAAAGTTGAGAAAGACTGCATTACAAGGTTAGTGATCACAAATAAGGTTTTCTCCTGAAATGTGTCTGTGGTGTTTACACCCCCTGTGTCTTGGAGCAACACTTTTTTTTATTTGAATTCAACTTGAATTTACCTAAATTGTCCTTTATTATTTGTCCCTCAAATCATGTCCTGTTAAATTGTTTATTCACCGTAGCTTCAATTGCAGGCTTGCAGGAAGTTCTTAAGCTTAACCTGATTATAGTTTGACCACTATCCTACTGACTTTGCAGGGAATCTCTGTTCAGACCAAAGCATGTCCACCAGCACTCCTTTCTTAGATCTCTACATTTTTCACTTTCCCACACTCTGGGATCCTCCCTTTTTCTTTATCTATCGCTCTCTGTGTCCTTCTTTTCCTCCTTGTTGCTGGAGGGCTCCTCTGGCGATTAAGCCGTCTGTCTGCCTGTCTGTCTGTCTTTTACAAAGAGAAAAAAAGCGATTTGGTTGGTGATACACTTTGCCCAGCTCTCATTGTTTGTGCCTTCTGCTGTCGACGTGACAGCTATGACGGCTGGCGAAGCCGAGGTGATATTTCACGTGTGCTACAATATTACCAGTTTAACTTGTGCAGAGGTGAATTATCACCTTGTCACCCAAAAGTGCAAATAGTGTAGTTTTCAAAGCGCAATTAAGTGTAATAGCTGCTGTCAAGCCCTAAGGAGGGTACCTGTAGCTCGATCTCTCTCTCTCTCTCTTTGCTTCGCGTTTCTCCTCGGCAGATGTGATAGCTCTAAAAATATTTTCCCCTCGCTAATTCCCCAGATATCAACTGCTGTGCCTGCTGAAAGGCCCTTTCTGGAAAAGAAGGCTTCATATTCTTCCCATGATCCTCTCTCAGCCATCTTCAATAATGCCACTGATGATAGTGGCCACGTCACGTTTCCTGGAAGTAAAGTACAGTGAATGAAGGGCAGTATCGAGTTGCCCTTGATAACGAAACGGAGACAAATGTTGGATGATTGCAAAGTTACATGACAATTATTCTATTCATTATTTTTGTAACAGGATGGGGAAACAGGAGAGAAGACAGCGTGGGAGCTGGGAGGTTACATTCATACACTATGTGTGTGTTTATGTGCAAATAAAGTAGTTTTATGCACATAAGCAAGCCTGAAAAACCCCATTTTCCCCGTGCACTCATACGTTAGAGCATATTGTATTCAATATGACAAAACATGAAACAATAGGTTATAAATTGGCCTTCCAACCCGATATATTTGACATGATCTCTGCTTCCTATCTCGTTAGTTTGCTGTTTGTTTTTATTCTTCCCTGACTCCTGTAGACTTTGTTCAGTTTGAGTTGCTCCTCTTAAGAATGCAACGTTCCCTTCCCCAGGCGCCCCGGAGATGTGAAGAGGACCCTCAGAGGAGTTGTACTCATAAAGCTCCTCATCCTCTGAGGGAGAGATGGAGAGAGAGAGAGAGAGAGCGAGAGAGAGAGAGAGAGAGAGAACAGTACCACCAGGCAAAGACACCAGGCATAATAACACTTACACAGCTAGTCGACACATAATGAGACAATGCTGCAGCAACTTCAAGGAAAGCACAGATATATAAAAAACAACAGAGAGCAAGGCAGAGGGAGTGGGAAACTGGGGGTTTGGGGGGTAAAAATGAAGAATCTATGTCAACTTTTATTTCCACTGTTATTCCACATCAATAGAGGCATGCAGTGATACTAATAAAAACAAAACAAAACAAAACAAAAAAAACAATCACAGGTATAGACACATAGACGTAGCAAGTTTGGTGTGTTTGAAAAGCTCTGTGGCAATTAAGGACAAATAACTTGCATTACTTCCTGTAGTGAAGGATGATCCCGACCACTCGCTAAAAACATGTTTGATTTAAACATCAGAAAGCGCCAAGAGAAACAAATAAATAAGACTGGAATAAACAAAGTTGTGCTAGGAACACAGAAAGATATAGAGAGAGAGAAAGAGAGAGAACACACAATCCGCAGGGGGAATAAGAATAGCGAGCGTCGAGACAAATAAGCCGGCAACATTATAACATTAGCAGTTAGAAAATATACTTAATTCCTCGGCAGAGATGGATATAAACTGCATTGTTGCGTTGCAAATCCCAGCGACCGGATTTAAACTGCTGCATTGTTTTATTAGGGAAATATGGGGGTGGAGGAACACTGCTTGTTCTAATTACAGTGATTTAATCAGGATTAGAGAGGTTACCTGGATGAAGCCAGGGGGCATCCACGGCAAGGGCACATGCTTTTAGACACACTGGTATTACACGTGCTGTAGTGTAGCTTATCCAAACTCATCTGTGACAATGACTTCATCTCCTAAAACAATGACTTTCTTTGCTCTTTGCATGAGTAAACACTGGCCCATTGTCCTGCCTGTCTTTCTCCTCTCTCTTTCTGCATTGCTTTTTTTCCCTCCTCCAGCCTAGTTAAACAGCAGGCAGAGGGAATCCATTTTAATCTGATTAATAACTTAGTTGATCACATATAACCCAATTTTCATTCAGCACTGCCCTTGTCTGCCCGGACACACCCGTGCTGACCTTTGGCAGTTGCCACAGTGACAGTGTAGCACAATAAGCGGCATTGTCCCATCAGAAAAGCTGAAGATGTTTTACATCATTACGAAAATTTCATGTCGCCATCTTTTTAAATGCTTTGCACAAAAGGCCAGACATACAATTGAATGAGTGTGTGTGTGTGTGTGTGTGTGTGTGGGGAGAGGAGGGGGATTATTACGACTGGGATTCCAGTTTCCTGGGTTGCAGGGATGGGAACAACTTTTCTCATGCATTCACAGTAATATGAATAGTCCTTTTAAAACAGATATGGTTACATATTAGTTTTGAAAGGTACAGTAACTGGCTCACTGTTAAGCTGCTCTCCAACACTGGGTCTCTTTGTTCCCGGGGGCCGAGCTAATAACTGGCCCCTTATCCTCATCTCTTACTGGTTACGGAAGAACACTCTCAACTTTTTTTTTCTTTCTTTCTTCATCCCACCCCCCACCCTATGAATTTATCTTTGATTCCACCGTTATATGAGCTACGTTTTGTCATTTCAATTTCGCTCTCCATGTTTAGCGCTGAGAGATTCGTATTCAGGATTGGCAATTACGATTAGAAAGCCACAAAGTAAGTCCTGTGAGTGAAAGAGAGGAGGAAAAAACTATCCCTCCTTTTCTCTTTTTTTTCCTCTCACTCATACCCACACCCACACACACACACACACACACACACACACACACAGGAAATATGAATCAAATATTCATGAAGCGGGCTGAGGTTCTCGTACACACATATGCTTCCTCGTCGAAGCAGCTTGCAGTGGACAGAGGCATCCATCCAGCTTGTGTGACACAGCCGAGTGTGACAGAGAGCATGACAACACCAGTCCACCACCTATTCCCACAAGCTACGCTGATGATCATTGAATAGGTCGTAGCAAACATTTGCTGCCCTCCTCTCCTTCTCTCCTCTCGTCGTCTTTTTTATTTTTTCCCCTTTTGTCCTTGTTGCCCTCGGCCGTACCCCGCGACTTCCTCATTCGTTTAATAATCTGTTGTGAGAGAGATGAGTCCTCGGAGCTCTGTGATTCACTGGCCAGGAATCCTTATAAAATCAGGGTGCCGTGCATTTGCCAGTTTCCAGAAATTGTAAGAACTTTATGGTTTATAGTTTTTTATTACGCCTTGGCAGGAATGAAAAGGGTGCTGCATGCATGGGGAGGGGTGCTGGTGGTGGATTAAAACTGGGGGGGATTAGCACCATACTTTAAGATAAATCTTTTTTAATGTGAAACCTCATCCCCGCTCATTCTGGAGTAACCACTCTTATTAACTGCTTTTCTTTCTCTCCCCTTTATGTGGCCTGTTTCTTTCTTTTTTTTCATCAAGCAACTTTAAGTAGAGGCTTTTTGGACACGGCCGCACGCTACTAACTCTGCCAGTTACACAAACAACGTCCCTTTTTAAGCTTTTAAACACAGAACAATGGCAAAGCACATAGTTGCGCACATTAATGCTTTTGTATATGGGAGGGAGAAGAGGAAAAATAGCCGGGAAAAAAAAAGCTAGAGGAGAAGAAAAGAGATAAGCAGAGCTTGGCTGCGCTGTCCCTCCATCTCTGTTTTCTCCACCTCCCTCTCTCTCTCTCTCTCCATCTATCTCTCTCTTTCCATCATCAAATCCAGGCTGATCAGCATGCGTCAGGGGCTAAACAGACAAACATCATATTCTCAGTCTCCAGACTCTAATTGACTGAACAAGGATTGGTCACACTTTTAAGAAGCGTTCCATAATGGATTTCCATGTTTGTGCCTCTTTTAACTGGCAGCGCGAATGGAAGGCATAAATGTTGTCTTTATTACCAAAACAACAGCCCTCTCTCTTTCTGCCTCCTTCCATCTCTCGGTTTCCTCGCCATAAAAAAAAAGATGATATCAGTGCAACCGTCGGCGTTCGTCGCAAGGTCAGCGCTGGCCGACAGATGACAAACGATCTCAAGATGGCCACATCATCTGTCCTGTGGATGTTGGCCACGAAAGAGATGAATGCACACGTGTTGTTCTGTTTTCTTTATCTCTCTCCCCCCACTTCTTTTAATTTTATTATCATATCACGGTGCGTGTGGATGGTGCAGGTGGGGTGGAGGCAGACTGACAAAAAGAGCCACCTGATTATTCTCGGTGTCGGCGAGAAGCGCTTTAAGGCCAAAAACAAACGAGGAGCAAGGGAGGGGAGGAGAGGGGGTGAATGAGAAGGGAATGGTCTCAAAAAAAAATCTGCACTTATCGTGTTTCTGTATCAGGAAGCATACTTGGCAAGAGATAGGGATTCAGTATTATGGACAAGCTGCTCATCAGATGGGAGTTTGGGTTTATTTCTGTGGTCCACCCTCCCTCCTCCCTAACTCCCCTCTATCCATCCATCCCCTCCTTCCCATCCTCTGCCACCCCTTCTTGTTTGCTTTCTCTCCAAGACGTGTCTTCCATTCTTCCCTGACTGGACTGGACTGGACAGCTACATCACAAACTGCCCGAAAACAACTTGGCTTTGTCTCTGTGTGGACAGAACACAACTTTTTATTTCAATTATTGGATTTGTTCCTTCGCTGTCTTTTTTTTTCTTCATCCCTTTTTTTTTCCAGTCTCATTATCTGCAGGGTAAACACACACACACACACACACACAGAACTAAACTCCATCTCCGGCAGTGACGGCCACTTTTGACAAAACACTAAGTGCATTTCTTAATTATCTGACTTCTGTCTAATACCGTTGTCATCTCGCAGACAATCCCTCTCCTCGCTTTCTGATGTTGTTATTATGTTCTCATTTGGATGCTGGGCTCTCTGCAGGTAGTCACCCCCCACCACCACCACCACATCCTCCTCACCGTATCCCTCCTCCTCTTCCTCACACACCTAGAACTCGCTCGTTCCATGGCTTCATCTCCATATGGATCATATAAAGTGTAAAGTATAGTTGGTTTGACGTAGTATCATTTTGTCAAGCTACTTTTTTATAAGTACAGTTTTTTAAAGATGTAGCACCTGCACACACACACAAACACACATGACCACAGGAAGCAGTCAATAGGCTGAAGGATTTGATGCGGATTAGCAGAGTGTACAACAGATAGAGGAAGATGAGGCGAAGGAATGGGTGGTGGTGGTGGTGGGGGTGTCTTTCTCCTCTTTTGCTAATGAATCCATCCTGTGATCACCACCATCCGTCCATCACCCAACACCCCACCACCATCACCACCAAACTTCCTTTCCTCCACCTCCTCTTCCTCCCTCATCATCTGACATAAAAAAAGAGAGGAAAGCTGAAGCTCAGCTTGTTAAGAAAACAAATATTCAGCAACTTCATCAGAGGCAAAGCTGCACACAAAACTATTTTCACCTGTCTTTTTCTTTTTTTCTCCTTCTACCTCTCTTTGTGAAAGAGTGCCGTCA
Source organism: Helostoma temminkii (assembly GCA_900302695.1). Taxonomy (NCBI): domain Eukaryota; kingdom Metazoa; phylum Chordata; class Actinopteri; order Anabantiformes; family Helostomatidae; genus Helostoma; species Helostoma temminkii. The sequence continues at coordinate 172,113 of OMLM01020591.1, read as the reverse complement.
GCTTACCTGAAGTTTCCGAAGAACACATCTTTCTTCCAGGCTGTTAACACAATGCTTTTCTTTCCCTATTAAGTGTTAAAGATTCACAAAGACAATGCAAATTTCATGCGATTACACACTATTTTTCTGGGAGTGTTTTCACTGACTTTGTGCACCTATGCACGGTGGTGTCACAATGCAGCACAGATTTCCCTTACACTATAAAGTGAGTAAAACTAGTCTATTGGGTTTTTCTATTATTATTATTATATATATATATATATTTT
>OMLM01020591.1:114074-126257 GCA_900302695.1 Helostoma temminkii | reverse complement strand
TGTCTCTAAGTTGCTCTGCAGAAGTCAATTTCAATCTCAGCACTAACTCAAGTTTATATATCCTATCCAAACTATTTTTTTTTTTCAAGCCCTGTGATTCAAAGTACAATCTCTCTCTTTTTATCTAAACATCTCCCTGGAGATAAAGCCAGGCTTGATTTGTATTTATTTTTAAAGTCCACAGAGACAAACAGTAAGAAACCGCAGACTGAGAGAGAGAAAAAGAACAAGTTGAGTCGTTTGGGGGGCACAACTCACTCTCCCTAAGTGTAAAATGGGATAAGATATTCTGCCTCTCGGACTTAACGTAATGTAAGAGAGTGTGAAATTAAACTGCGCACAAATAAAAGAGACCCTTCATTGTGTGCAGCTGACTAGCTTATCTGGAAGTTCAGACAACTGGAACATCCAAAGCCTCCAAACTTGTAGAAATCCCCTTTGTCTGGCTCAGAAGCAAACAATGTAATATCAGAAAGCCAGAGAGGCTGCAAAGCCTGTGTCAGATTGCCAAACACAAAGTAGCTGCTTCCGCACATCCTGCATTGCCTCGTTGCAGCCTCGCCACACGCCTGTGTGTGTGTGTGTGTACGCTTTAGCATGCATGTGTCCGTATAAGTGGACTGTGCACTCACTCACACTAACCCCATGTGTATGCCTGTGAGTGCTTCAAATAGATTGTTTCCTCTTTAATTCCTGGCCTTTTACCTATTTATATTCCCTGCACCTATCCCCGCGCCTCTTTTAAACCCCATATGTAATTGTATTTAGAGCATCTCAAATTGAATAAAAGAAAGAGAAAAAAGCTAGGGTAACTGCAAATGTACTGTTATTAATAAGTGCTATAGAAGGCTGAAAGTCTTCTCTTCATTCTGCCCCTCCCTTGTCCTTCCTCCCTCTCTCTCCATTTTGTCCTCCCTGTCTGTCTGTGAGTGAGTGAGCTAAGTGAAGTGGGTTATGATGGCAGTGTAATCGGCATCCCTCAAACAAACGGCTGGTGCTATTAAGGGCCATTGTGTTTGCTGCAGTGATGATCAGATTCAATCTAGAGAGAACATTTTGTGCTGGAGCTGTGGCAACGGGGGTGAGTTAGAGAAAAATACCTCGCCTCGCTCCCGCTCTGCTATTGTGTTCAGGGGACTAGATGTATGCACGCTCTTAGGAAGATGCATATCAACTTGGGGAGCTGCAAAAGTTTAGTTCAGATGAATTGGCGGGAGCTGTCTGACTGCACAAAGTGAGGCGAATTATTAGATGTTGGGTAATGTTTTGAGGATGTATTTGTATCAATAAAAAGCTCTGGCGGTGGTGCTGGGGTGGTGCTGATGAGAAAATCACTTTCCTCTTCCTTTTTGTCCTCAGCTTTACCCTCTTTACTCTGCTCTTTCAGTCTGTAGTTGTCACTACGGTCCTTCACATTATTAACACACTTTTAGAAGACTGCATTCTCTGTAGGTGTAACACCTACCAATATTTAATCTTCTGCCTTCTAAGCAGCAAGCTCATATAGAATAACTTCAATTTTGATATTTATACATTTTTCAACATTGTCTTATCTAGTTCTTTAGTTCTTATACAACCAAATGAACAGGCAATGTATTTTGTATTTTATGAAGCAAGCTGCAAGGAGTTGGTTGTTGGGTGTATATTCTGTAAGACTGAGATGCTGCTGAGTTTGTGTTTGTGTTAAAAGGTAAAAGGTAAGAGTCAGACTGTGTTTAAAAAGCCCATATGATACCTCTTTTGGGGGCTAAAAAACAGGTCCCTAACGTGGTAACACTTACAGATCAAAACTTTGAACTAGACCCAGGTTCAGGTCACAGACAGTCAGAATCAGTCCAACTTTGAGCTCCAGTTTTAAAGTTAATCCGGCAGTGATGTACAGTCAATCAGTTGTACAATTAGTTTGGTAGAAAAAATGTCATACATTGCATAGAATTCAAAAATAAATCCACAGTTTTTTCAGATCCTAAAGAAAAGAATGGGATGTAGATTGGGTTTTACATTGCCAGTGTGCATTTAATTGATATTTAATTGATTGTTGTGTCGATTTAATGGATATGCAATGTATTTACGATTTGTCATTTACGTTAATTGTGAACATATGGTCATTATGTTATGAAAATGCAATCTGGTTGCAAAAACATATTTGTGATTGCAGTTTAGTTGTACAGGAACATCATTTTTAGGAGACTGAGTTGTAATTTTTAGATGCAAAAATCTCAACAACACCAGGAATTTGAGAGTAGATAATGGATTACATGAACTTTATTTGATTCCATAGTGATGCTTCATTTTTTTCCCTTATTGTTGACATTATTTATATATTATATCCTTTAAAGCCATATAGATAAGTTGTCTCTGCCATGTTGAGTTTCACTGTAACATGATGCTCTGTGGTTGTGAAAAAACTACACTTTGTTTACAGAATCACAGAATATTGCTATCAGCTCTTAGATTGTGAGTATTGGTTAGAGCCCAGTTCCCTTAGCACCACTGGCTTCTAATTGCACTGACTTTTTGTCCACATAGGTGAACTAGGTAAATGTCCAGAGCAGCACTTTGGGCTAACAAAATACGTGAATCACATTACACTTTGGGCACTCACACCTGAGCATGTCTGTCCTGTTGTCCAGAGAGGTTCATGCACCAGTCCTGCCTAGTTGCCTTTTGTATCAGCGCTTCTTTGTTCTTATGTTACAAACCTGCACCACACTAACACATTAGTCACCCATACTATTGATTCAGTGGTTCCTGTGTTCAAGGGTGCTTGTTGTATGTTAATCTTCCTCCATTGTACAAACAGACTTCCTATTATGAGAGACATTCTGATTGGAAAAGCATGTATGTATAAACTAACATGTGTTGTGAATCTCCAGCAATTTATAATATCATCACATCGTTTTCTTTCTCTGTTTCCTTCTCCAGGCCAGAGACCATTCAAGTGCAGTTACTGTCCTTACAGTGCCTCCCAGAAGGGCAACCTGAAGACTCACGTGCTGTGCGTGCACCGTATGCCCTTTGACAACAGCCAGTACCCTGACCGCCGCTTTAAACGCTCCCGTCCTGAGTCTGAAATCCAGGAGACGAACGGTGATGACGACGCATGTGGTGTTACATGTAATCAGCTGATGACAGGAGATGGAAGCCACGGCAGTAACTTTGTGCCATTTGCCAGGGAGGCTGCATCTTGCCACCAAGAGTGACAGCCACGAACAGGGCAGGTTAATGACGTCCAGGAGGGAGGATTGGGTCCAGTTGGACAAAGCATTATTTGAAATGCTATAGATTTGTATGATTAGACACATGCCCCCTGATGCACATGAATATTAATTACTATCAAATGAATTTCCAACACTACTGTGCTGAAATGTGATTGACGAAAGTACAGGCGGACAGCACTGTGGATAGACCTCACTTCTTAAAATATAAAATATAAAGCATACTGTAGGTGTGTTATTAGAAGTCTGTGGACATTTACTAAGAAAACATCATAATCTGTGTATTTGTGGTTCAGTGATTAAGCTTTTTTCTCTTTTTTACTGAGCACAGTGGTTCATGTGCAAGAGTGGAAACTTAATGAAATTGAAGTTTTCAGACTAATCATGGAGGAAAGAGGCTATAAAGCAAGAGGGAAGCTAGATGAGGTAATCTAAAATCATTAGAGAGACATTTCTCCAAAAATAATGCTTTTATCAGAAAAATGATCCATGTAAACGATTTAGCAGAACAGTTACTGTATGGATGATGGAGGAGGAAGAGGAGGGTTTCTGAATGCACCACCACCACCACTGCCCTAGAACATAACACCACTGGATGCCATTTTCCCAGTGCCAATAATGAGCTCTGTGTTTGTGTGTGTGTGTGTTGTAGGGCCAGTGGTGGCGATGGTGGCATGTGTGTGTGTGTGTTGAGAATAAAAAGAAAAGGGGGGTGGGGGGCCTTGGTGCCAGCCTGACTGGAGCTGTCATCACAGAGGAAATCAATTCAGCGACGCGCACGCACAAGCACACACACACACACTCTCAGGCTCCTGCAGCGGTAACCTGACTCTGGATGGTACGCTGTCGGGTCAAGTTGAGTCCCATCAGCTGACCGGAGCACATCAAGTCACCTCCTCATCTCCTCCTTCCTTCCCTTCACTTTCACTCTTTCTAATATAAGTCCAGTGTGGTAGAAATGGCCTTAAAAATTCAACACAAATCAATCAGTGGCATATTTAAAGCATCCATTAGCCAACGTTAAGGCTTGTTCTGCTCTGGTTTTGGCAATTCAGTGTCTGGAGGTCACCTTACAGGCTCCACATAAGAGACTGATGGGGAGTTGGAGCCGTTTTAGCTTGGGCGCTTTATGATGATGGATGAGAGTTTAGTGCTTTGACTAGGAGTTAGGCCATGCTGAGGGAGATTTTTCTACATGTGCTTCAGAAGGAGAGATCAGATAAAACCACCTGTGTTCTGTACATATAAAGCAGTGTGTAACTTCCCCCTCCCAAAATGATTCACTCAAACAGTTTGAGGCACTTTGGCATCAAATCGGACAAAAAGCAGGTTTAATCTCCTCCTTTGATAAGCTCTTGTAAAGTTGCAACATAGAGTGGGTCAAAAATAGATAATTATTCACTTTACCTTGCTTTATGTCTCTAATTACACTAGCCTTTATTTTTGCCTTTCAAGGAAGACAGTATTTTACTGTGTTTAAGTAGTGTTTTATATTTTATTCATATGGGTTTTATTCCCATGGGCAAGAAACCTAACATAAAACATTGAAAACAATGTTTGATCTTGTAAAATCAAGCTAGATTGTTAAAAGGGGAAAAAAGTATCAATTTTGATTGTACTTTGTTGTGCCGGCTGCCGTTGCTTACTGCTGGGCAAGGAGAATAAGAAAGTATGACGCTCTGTGTTGCTGGTAGGGCTTGGGGGGGTTGGGGGTTGTTAATGTTTTTTCTGATAAAGAGAAATGATCCGGACTTTAAGAAAGTCAATATCTTCCCACACATGCAGGGCTAAACTCTTAAAACCCCAGGGCCTTAGCGCCACTTCTTTACCTAAAGGAGTTTACAGTCCAACACAACACAACACAACACACACACACACACACATAACAAATGCAATGACCCACTGTGAATGGAGAGATGGAGAGGGAAGAAGAGAGCAAAGAAGGCCAGTGAAAGTGTAGAGGAGAAAAGTATGTCAAAGATTTTACTAGTATGTGAACAAGGGCACTAGAGCAGGGTCACAACTCAGCTGGCTTGCTGTAATTGTGGTTTTATTAGGTCATTAGGATTTACTTTGGCCCTACAAAAAACTCCAAACAATGTTTTTGTTTACATTTTTTTTCTGTAGCCAACAGTAGTTCTCTCTGCCTTATACAGTAAACAAGTGTGTGTCTTTACCCACTGAACTCCCCCTCTGAGATTCAGATAATGTAGTATAAGCCACTGTATATGTTTTAATGCACTACTGTGTTCTTGGTGGCTGTAGCTTGCTTTTCTTGTTGTGTTTATACATGTGTGTTTGTGCGCTAAACATTTAAGTATATTAGCAAAAATTAATAAATAAATAAATAGTGAAAACAAAAAAAACCCAATAGTTTTCAAAAAACACATTCAATCATTCCATTATTTTGTACCCAGGCTTTTCCAGCTTGTAAAAACATGTGAACCAAGTTTTTTTTAATTTTGTTCAGATGAGGCAATAATTTTTTTGTTTGTTTCAACACTGGAGAACACCATTTTTTGTTATTCTTGTGTGACTCACTCTTTGTCCATCGCCATTATTTCCCCCACTGCTGTAATCCCAAAATAATCCACTCCATCGTCCCCGTGCTGTTTGATCCACATTGAGCTTCCTTTTGAAGCAGCACTCACAGTTTACTCAAGTATAATCACTGGTGCTACAAAAAAAGAAGAAAATATATTTAACCATGGCCATTTATTTTATCTTGCAATAGATACTAGTGGTTTGCAATCCTTGCCCAAAACCTGTCCACATTCTTTATGCCTATGAAGATGATGCCTATAGCCTATGGGAGGAAAACTGAGGAGAGGGGTTTTGTTGCAAACTTCAAGCTTATATTAAGAGTAGATAACTTTGTATTTAAAAGAAAAAAAATATCCTTGGTCATTATTTATTACTGCACATCTGTTTGACAAATGACCAAACCATTTATTAAAGGGTTTATCAAACATTTCACTGTTTACTCTCTATGAATTCTAGACATTCTCATGTACTTTGAAGCAGTGAGATTTACCTGGTGTTCTTTCTGCAATAAAACCTCTACCTCTGAGAATCTCTGTCTTTGTGTCTGGATCTCTTTATACTATTCATGTCAATCACCCCACAGGAGAATATGAACCATTCAGACAATGAAACAGTGAACTGACCACTGAAACTCAGTACTAAAATGTTGCACTCACATCATAGTGATAATTCGTGTGTGTCTTAAAGCACATACACTGTTAAGAGGTGGTGGTAAAAACAATATACAGTAGCTCCTTGAGGCCATAATGAGGCGCGGTGGTGCAACACTAGCAACCGCATGTTACCATGCACATTGACCAGGCTCAGGAACGTTTACAGTGAGAAGAGTCCATCTGCTGGCCTCGTGTCTCTCTTCCCATTGGCTAACAGACCTGAGCATCCACAGACTTGAGGTTTGGGGCTGCATTGGTTGGAGACATCGCATCAATAAGGGTTCCAGTAAATAAATCCTCCAATGTTAATGCCCATATAAGTTGTATGTCCCACCCTCTCATACAACCCAAATGAACATTTTGTTTAAGACCTCCCACACATACATATACAGGTGTCATTTTTTGTATAAGGTGTACCATGGCACTAAAAGTGTTGCCAACACAATTAAGCTAAACAGTCAAAAATATTGGACAATGGTGCAACCAAAGCGATTAGGTTATGACTTGGCATAATGACATCAAGGTTATCCACGAAATGAACATGGTTAGAGTTAGTACAAATGAATGTCATGTGCTTTCTCATGTTTGTCGCGTTCACTTTGTGACAAATATGAAGTTTGTGACATTAAATAACAGCAACAAAAAGTTCTTTTATAAACTGGACTCAACTGCAGTGTCCTGTCTTGTGCTTATTTGTGCGACACATCCAACCCTTCCCCCTCCTAACAGTCTTTGAGGACATAAATTGTAGATGGCCATACAATGTTCACTGTTTACTAGATGTCATTTTTTGCTGCTGTTACAAAATATCAAGAGGACGATCCTCCCCCCAGGCAAATTAGCTGGCTAATCACTCTAGGCAGATTAACAGCCAACCCATCAACTAAGCTAATTTCATGAGAAAAAGGCACAAAAGACAAGAAACATTTATCCATGGTCATGTATGTGATGCACATTTGTTTCCCCTAATTTTAAATCACAGTTATTGTCACATAAAAATGCAAAGATGATTTTCCATGAGTTTGCTTCATCTGGTGGTTGCTTCGCCAGAACCAATAGAATCCGAAGGTCTGTTAAAAAATGTAAAACTGTAAATTCGTTGTGTGGAGCTTCCACATGAAGATTGAAAGTTTCAAAAGCAGAGAATGCTCACATTGTTTGCAAGTCTAAAGTCTGAGAGGGAATCGGAAGTAAGGAAAATAGTGGAAAAACTGCAGTGGAGGGACAAAAAAGATGAAAAAACCCCAAAGCGGCAGCTGAATTTGAAATGTTGTCCCCAGGATGAGCGCTTTTTACTGTTAATGGAGAAATAGAGAGCGTGGCATATTTAATGGGTTTTGTTTTTATTGTACAGCACTGAATAATTAACTGGGAAGCAGCATGTCACATAGATTTATCTTTTAATTAAAATAACGTGGTTCACACATATTTGAGTGGTAGTCCAAATAAATGCAATATCCAAATTTATGTTTTGTTTATCTTCCTGTTAATTATCCAAAGATTGTTCATTGTAAAGCCTACATATTCCCTCTCTCTGCATCTATGTCTCCCAATCCCTTTCTCTTTCTACAAGTAATAACAAGTCAGGTTTTATTAATGTATGGATAATTGTGGCTACATGACTAAGGTGGATGGCATGAAACCAGCTTGTTCTAATAAAGGGAGATGAATGTGTCAGGCTGGCTGATGTCGCCAACTGACAGCAATAAAGACAGGAACAGTTTTTTAGTTCTTGTTCTTAGAATCAGACTAAATCCAATATCTGTTTTCTCATTAGAGCTGAGACAAAAGGACACAACCATGCATAGAAATAACCTCAGCAAAAGACAATGGCGACAAGATTTAACATTTATTAACACGTCTTAAGATATTTCATGGCAGTCTATAGTTATGTTATAGCCTCGAGGCAGGTAGAGTCACTGCTAAATTTTGTGCCATTAAATTTCAATGAATACGTGAAATCAGCTAGTGGGCCTGGTGAAAAGGGTTAAAAAAGACTTTTTGAATCTGCACCAAACTAACTAAAGGAAATATCAGGAGATCACCAAGGCCTTTACGGCTCATCTTACATCCTAAGAGTTGCTGAGAGAGTTTGGTCTGGACCAAAGTGTTCCCAAGAGACATATCCAAGAGGCAGGTAAAATCCAGTCATTCATTCATTCATTCATCTTCTATACCGCTTAGTCCCCTCAGGGGTCACGGGAGTGCTGGAGCCTATCCCAGCCAGCTTACGGGTGAGAGGCGGGGTACACCCTGGACAGGTCGCCAGTCTTAAAATCCTGTCATCTAGCTTAAAGTTATGTGTATATTACTGTGCACCTTTGGATTTTATTTAGCTGTTATATACAAAGTATTTTAGAAATGGGACCTGAAATAACCTTTTAAATGCTACCTGAATAAGATGGATACATTTGAACAGTGGTATAGTGTTGCTTTATTTTTACAATTCACTATGGGTGTGATTTATTTGCCTCCATTTTGTTTATTTATAGTTTAATACTTTTATCTGTTTTATTGTCACTGTTTCTTTACATTTTTTGATGCATTTTTCATACTTTTATCAAGGCTTTTATTTTGTAAGGCACTTTGGCAAACTTTTTAATTGTGCGTTATAAATAAATTTAATCTAAAAGGTGCTCAGCGTCGTCTGGACTGTTTGATAACACATTCACTTTTAACAGCTTCATAAGATTATATTATGTCAGTCAGACTGTATATAAGTAATTAGGTTATTCATAGGGCAAATGATAGGCAGTAGCCCTTACATGTAGTGTAAAAATCTTTATTACACCAACATCAGAAATGATTTATTTTCACATTGGTCCCAGGCTACCTTCTCTAAAAAAGAGAACATGCATCTTCGTGACTCGGGGCCTTGATGACGTTTTTTTTTCCTGTTTTTCTGCAAAGTTGCTCGGCAAATATGATCTGAGTTTAACTAAAGTCAACAAAAAGATGGCAAAACTGTTGTTCTGTTTACTGGTTTTGTGCTTTGTATACTGCAGTTAACAATTCAACCTTAATTTTAATGTACACATATTTTTCCCAGTAGAACTGTCAAGTGTCAGAGTGTGAATCTGACAAAATTCAGTGCACTTTATGTTAGAGATCGCACAGCACTACAAAGGAAGTAGTGCAGTAGAAGTAGTTCACATTAGTAGATCAGATTTGATTATTCACATACAGTGATTTGGGCCTGGTCTGTCACGTTTTGTTGGTCTGCTGAGTGAGTTAAATCAGGATTTTAATTGTTCCTACATTAAAATAATTGGATTTACAGATTTGTTATTTACAGATTTGTTAAAAGTAATGGGCTTTATTGGCATAGATATCTCTTTATTATCTATCCTGAGATCCACATCTCTCTGATTCTTTTGTTGATTCGGATTTTAAAGTTTCTGTTGTTCCGAGCTTTATAACTAATTTCGAATGGCTGTCTGAGAACCAAAATAAACCCATGACTATACCGTCACTCCTGAAAGAGTATACACCTTCACTCCTTGCCCCTCCCATTCTGTTTCTGCAACTGTGTATGCCTCCATGTAGCCGGTCTCCTGTGCAAAGAAATGGTTAGCTGTCAGCACTGTCTGTGCAAAAGAACGTCAGTCTTAGGTAAACTCCAGCTGCAGTGTGTCTGCTGTGGGGTTTTTGATCACCTCTTCCTAACTTCACTGAAAACTAGAAATCGCATTTGGGTTAGGGTTAGGGTTAGTTTTGGTGGGTGGCTGATCAATTAGCATTTAGCATATTTTAACAAAGCAGCTATTTATTTTATTCTTTTAGATGCTTTGCACTGTAATTGTACAGAGATAAATACAATAGATACAGAAATGCACATACACACAGTCACACTGTTCAGTAAGACATACATCTCCTAGACAGAGTCTAATTCCAGATAAGACCATCAAAAGGCTGAGTGGTCCTGAAAATGAAATCTGTGGATGGGGATGATGCTCATCTAATACACTGTGCATGTAAGGTTCTGCTTGTGTGTGTTTAACAGTGGGAGCATTTGTGTGTCCGGCCTTACCATAGGATGTGTGTACGTGTGTGTGGTACATCTGTCCACCTGGATGACTGTTATTCTGATGTCTCCATTACTGTCGTCTGAGGCGGGGTTTAAGCCTTGTCTCCTGTCACTCTATTGACACGCACACAGCAGAGATGGTGACGTCTCTGATGGTTAGCTAGAATGTTCATATCATTGACGCCATATGAGCTAAAGTCTACCCTTGGGTTTCCGTCCAACCACCAACGCAGAGGCACATGTTACTGCAAGCTAGAGGAGGTTCAAATATTGAGAAGCATGCACCAGGCCCATGTGGTACCTTCATGCTGGCAATGATTAAGTACCCATGACACACTCTGGGTTCAGCTTAAGCTGTATTTACACAAATATATTTTCATGTACCAGTGAAACAATTAAATAGTTGTATTTGGAAGAACTTATTAATGGGTTTAACAGTAAATACAGGGCTTGTGTGAGACAAAGTTGAACCAGATGACATCCAATTTTTTGACCCCAAGACATTCATTTTGGAGGTAGTACACGAGGCAACAGTTTAACCAGAATATCTAAACCAACATTTTTAGAGATAAAACCAAAAGTAGCCACTCAAAATGGCTGACCAATTAACATGTTGCATAGCAACACATTACCATGAAGGAAGCGATGTCGTCATCAGAAGCAACAGGTTTTGCTTCCTTGTCACCTCCATGTTTAACTTGATAGCAAAAGCCTTCACTTGCCCTTTTCTACCAAGCAAGCACCAGGGCTGAATTGGAGTTAGTACTTACCTTCAAACTGGTTTCCACATCCAAAGAACCCGCTATCAGCCAGGAAGACTGGTTCCAATCTGGCACCAACAACAACAATCAAACCATATTCAATATAATCGCTGTACATAGCAATCACAAAATAAATGAATATTTCTCCCCTGCTGGTTGGGACAAACTACCCCAACTCAAACATCACTAACTTCCAGATGACCATCGAGTGAATTAACTTTGTCATGCGTGATGTCCTTTTCACAGTCTTGCCAGTTATTTCATGTACCTCAATCATCTATCCATCACCTAACCATGCTCCGCCTCCTTCCTACAGACACCATTGAGATGCCAAGTCTCGTTTTCCTTTCTTCCTCCATTATAATTAAACACGTTTCTGCCTTTATTCCATGTCCATTAGCAGGGCCCTTAGAACTGCTTGGGAAATGGTCATTATCGTACACAGAAATAGGAACATAAATTTACTGTTAATGAAAATGTCAATTAGTGGTCCACTGTGTTACAGCAGGGCTGATAAAGCAGCCACTGTGATTTAAGCATCCACATAGCTCGGTAGGGTGCCTCACACTCACATACATACTAGTACATACACTACACTACTACTAGTACAACACTATACACCAAGGAGACAGGCCCATTCGAATACAGTGTGATACATGTAGATAACACTATACTAGTGTACCTTTAACTGAACAGACCTCAAAACCTTCTTTTCTTTCACACCCCATTTTATCTACCACTATCTGTGGTGACTCATTTATCATAATTGTCACACATCTGCATAGAAAAATAAATAAGTTAATCACAGATGGATTTTTTATAAGTAATATTTGCTGAAAGAAAATAAAAACGTTCCACTCGTTAGTCTGTAGTTTCATCCTTAAGCTGTTTCGCCTCTGGAACCCCTGGGTTTGACGACTTGTTTTGATATTTTTATTCACATATTTGGATCATTAATCAAATGGCGGCATGGAGGGAGG
>OMLM01020591.1:88558-99572 GCA_900302695.1 Helostoma temminkii | reverse complement strand
TAGGGGATGTTATGTTATAGGCTACCACAAAGTATCACATAATAGTGAAATGTAAGGAAAATTATGTTCAAGATTTTTACAAATAAAAATAATAAAAATCTGAAAAATGTGGGGTGCATATGTATTCAGCCCCCCTAAGTCAATACTTTGTTGAACCAACTTTTGCTGCAATTACAACTGCAAGTTTTTTGGGGTGTGTCTCTACCAGGTTTGCACATCTAGAGACTGTAATGTTTACCCATTCTTCTTTGCAAAATAGCTCCAGTTCAGTCAGATTGGATGGAGAAAGTCCTGGTACAGATTCTCAATGGAATTTAGGTCTGGACTTTTTCTTGGCCATTCTAACAATTCAATTCAATTAAACTTTATTTATATATCGCCAAATCACAACAAAAGTCATCTCAAGGCAATTTACAATGTAAGGTTTAAGACCTTACAATACAACTAAATAATAATGAAAACAGTTGAGAGGAAAAACTCCCTTTTTAGAAAGGAAGAAACCTCCAGCACTAAGAATTGTAGAGCAATCTAAACCATTCCATTGTAGCTCTGGCTGTATGTTGTCCTGCTGGAAGGTGAACATCCAGCCCAGTCCCAAATCTTTTGCAGTCTCTTCACAGGTTTTCTTTCAAGATTGCCCTGTATTTAGCTCCATCCATCTTCCTATCAACTCTGCCTAACTTCTCTGTCTGTTTAAGAAAAGCATCCCCACAGCATGATGCTGCCACCACCATGTTTTATGGTAGAAATGGTGTGTTTAGGTTAAAGTACAGTGTGTTCCAGCTTTAAACTTCTCCATAACTTTATCCCTGGCCTACCTGGTGCGTTCCTTTGTCTTTATGATGCTGTTTGTTTAATAATATTCTCTAACATAACTCTGAGGCTTTCACAAAACATTTTTATACTGAGATTGAAGTACACATGTAGACTCTATTTACTAATTAGGTGACTTCTGAACGCAGCTGGTTGTACTGGATTTTATTCACGTATATTAAAGTAAAGGGGGCTGAATACATATGCGCGCCACACTTTTCAGATTTTTATTTGGAATCTTTCAATGTATCATTTTTGTATCATTTTTGTTCCACTTTATAATTATGCACTACATTGTGTGTGTGTCTGGCCTATCACACAAAATCCCAATAAAATACATTTAAGAATAATTTTGCAAGGCACTGTTTATGCAGAGTCAGTAGCTCTGTAGATGAGCCCATTGATGGAGCTGCAGTCCACAAAATGGAGGGGCTTGACAGACTGGTAGCTTGAGGTTACAGCTGTTGATTGGGGGTGTATAGGGAGAAGATTAGAGGTAAAAGAAGGCACCATTGTGGAAGCTTGTCGTGTCTTCTCTTGACCAGTGTTGAAAGCGCAGCTGCTGGGACCCGCTTCTTGCATAAGTGTACTCGTCTCAGTGGCAAGAGAGACCGTTCTTTAAAACTTGGTTTCAGTGATCAAGTTAGAATCAGGTTTAGTATAAGGTTGGGCATTCATTTGTGATGGTTAAGGTTAGGCTGAGGGGTGTGGGAATGCATTATGTCAGTGAGTTTCCTCAAGGATTGAGAATTAATACCACTTCACTTGTTTGACACATCCCACTATAATAAGTAGTATGTATAAACAAGTGCAACTGTTTACAGGTTCTTTAGAAGAGGAAAAACAGTCATTGACTGTGCTTGCATGAGAAGACAGAACAGAACGTAGAGAAAGCCGTAAGAGCGGCAAAAAAAGTGTGGATGTGGACAGATGGACAGGGAGTTTTTTGTTTTCAAACATCATCACCATCCTCATCATCCATGTCAGTGCTGTCCGCCAGGGACTCACTGCTCAGTGGGAAGATAATGTGTCCAGTCCACAGAGAGATGGCCATCAGGGACTCAACTCTCAACTGCTGTTCTTTTCCTAGCATAGTCCTTTCCACACTACGCATAACATTACAAAAATGATCCACAGCGCACTTCAAGCAAAGCCCATCAACAGATTCTCTTTATAAAGCTATTTTTGTTCCTTGGGGTGTGGAGACGCATCCCAGCTCAATTATCTCAAAATGTTATGTATATGCATGTTTATTCTGTTTTCAGAATGATAGACGGTTAGTACAGTGTTTTTAATATGCAAAATGCCCTTGTCAACCAAGTTGGGATTGAGAGGCTACCAATTATTTGGTGTCAGACAGTGAGAGATGATTATCTAGGCGAGGGACTTGGTTCATCCTCCTCAGCTAGGAAGCAATGTATTGATTGGCCATCGGGGAGCTAATAACACAAGGTTATCTACACGTAGCATGTGACGTCTCCTTACTTAATACAGCAGTACTATCTAGATTTAATATGTCCTTATAGCACTGAGCTGGGGAGTGAAGGAGGGGTTGTGCATCTTTTAGAACCTAACAAAGGTCACACTATTTCAAACTATTAACAGGGATGTGGTAGGATTATGTGCTACTACTATCATAGCTAGATTTTATAGTTTTATATGGTTGCCCATCACTGCTTCTGCTGAGCGAGCCATTCCTTTTAAACATTAATAGGATTTTTTGAATCACATATCAATAACAGCAACATCAGTGTTACTGTCTAGGAGATCAGAGAGTATTGGATTTAGGACTGGTTGGGTTTTACAGAGTGATAACACTTGAAAAACACAAAATTGCCCAAGCATAATTTCTCTAAAAACAATCATCCCAGTTACTTTGAAAATCCAAAGACCTCATTGGAGATGGCTTCATGGTCTACACACAAATGGTGAGTCTTACCAAGAAATGTAGTGATGAACCAACAATTACTTGTAACAAGAAGAGTGCTTGGAGTGGAGCTGTATACAACAAGCTACTGAGCCAAAAGTGAAAGAAACATGGACTCCAATGTATGCTAAGCATATGCTGAAAACAATGCCTTGGCTGCAGTGAAGCATGGTGGGGATCTGTGATGCTCTGGGGCTGCTTTGCTCCCTCTGGCACTGGAAACTAGTAGCGTCTAGAAGGTAAGCTGGATTATTCATGTATCATCATTCATGACACCTTGGAAAAAATTTCATGTCATCTGTGAAGAAACTGAATCTTTGGGAGTCACTGGACCACCAGTGCTTGGTTGCAAAATAAGTCCTGGAAGATTCTAGATTTGCCTCCGCAGTCACCTGACTTGGTATTAGTTGAGTTAAGCTGTTTAAATTGTTCCTGTCTGATTTGTTCGTGCCAAACAGCTGAATGTTTAAAAATTTTGCCAATATATCTAATTTGCAATATTGGCTGAATAAATTTGAGTGCAACTGTATATCATAGAAGCCACTTGATTTTATTTAATTCAATTGATATTTACCGTACCTTAATTTACTTATACTTTTTTTTTATTTGGCTTCTTGGATTGGAATTGGATTTGAAAATATATTTGTAGTTATTATTGTATAAAAATGATTATTAGTAGATTGACTTGACATTAGGCAGTTCAGCTTCATCATCTTGTGGATGCAGTGTGTTCTCCCTGGTGTGACAGTTGTGGAGTTTTCACTCAAAAAACAAGGTTTTACTGTTAAATAATCCAGCAGGGGATTATATTTTCTACAAAACCAATTCACTGTTGCTATTTGGTATGTAGTTTCAAGGAGACATTCATTCTCATAAGTTGTTTAGCACCAGGTACAATTAGCTAATTTAGAATATATTTATTATGTCTTTTGGCTGTTACAACTATATAAAAATTGCCCCAGTGAACAACCTATGGTTTACTGTGTCAAAAATACTACTACAACTACTGCAATTTTCCATGCGTAGGGAGAATAGATAAGGCACATATCTATTTAAATTATGCCATTCACTGTCACAAACAAGCCCATCAGTAAGTGCATCGTGTGCACAGTGTCATAATGTGTGAGGCTGTCTGCCACAGTGATCTGTTGTCTAAACATAAATCACAATGGCAGCAGAGTGGGGCCGTGTTTCCTTGTTACTATAAACCTGTAGAGAGCCTTTCTCCTGAGAAATCAACATGACCTCAAACACAACATTCCCCATCCACTTTCCAGTTCATGGTCCTAGACAAATAATACCCCTCTCTCTTTTAATATTTCTGATTCAGTCTTCCAGTGCATGCATGACTGGAAATACATTACAACTTATCCCAATATCGGAAAAATGGTCATATGGTCAGAGCAGGAGTGGCCTGTAATGTAAAGGCTTGTATGTTGTTGGTGTGTGTGTATGTGTGTTTGGGCATAATCCAACCTGGAGTAAGCTAGTTGAGCAATCTTATGGCCAGGATATAGTCTGTTTTACAGTGCTCTGTTGTTTTTCAGGCTAAAACACATGGGAGCCCTGAAATAAAAGATTACCCAAATAGAGTTCAAGGTTTTGTTGAGGAAATACTCTGGGGAGTCTATGCGCTCTGTGAGCCCCAAAGATTACATTTCAGGCCCTGGCTCGCAGTCAAAAGCTCGCCAGACGGAACAGGAAATTGTGTCGCTGTCAGTGAAAATGCGCAGAGAGAAATGTAAATGGCCCTCCCAGTAACGGACACCTCATATGCAGCCCCAGTTGTGTCCCCTGGGCTCTGCCTGTCCACCACGTCCATCTTATGTCAAGTAGCTGGATTTAATACTGTAGAGGGATTGGGGTCTACGTGTGTATTGGTGTGTGCAGGAAGCTGTGAAACTATGCAGTGACTGCCAACATAGCAGGCAGATCACGCAGGAGACACACTTGTGTGTATTTTTTTTTTTTTTTGATATCTAAGAAATTAATAGAAATGTTGCAAGAAAAATCAAACAGAAAGGTAAAACAGAAATACAATGTGTGATCATGATATGAAAACAATTACGTCAGAAAACAAAGACAGACATATCAGTCGAGTTAGCAGACTTAAAATTTAGAATAGAAACTATAGCTATTGTTAAAATGAAAGCCTTCGTGTTCAAACTGTGTCTCCCAGCTGACAGTTCCATTTGAGAAATACTGTCAGAGACAAAACAAACACATCTAAAGGGAACAAATTACAGCCACTGAGATTACCTTCAGTCAGGCACCAAACTGAAGCCTAGAAAAGCTGTCAGTCATTGTGGAGAAAAAACTGACACACACGCACATGCACACACAAATCTCTGCAAAAAAGTATGACAACCTACAGTACCTGTGTCTAAAGACTTTATCTCTTGGATGGAGTGGGCTGGAGCCCACAAAATACCCACCTGGGACCCTACCACCCAACTGACCACAGTGGAAATTAATTATTTATTGTAGAATATGATAGCAAGATGATTTCATAAATGAGATATGAGAAGTTGTGAGACAAAAACATCCACCATAACACTACCACAATAAGGCTGTGCATGTACTTGCTGTTAATTACAAGCAAGTACATATAATAATACAATAGCTTTTCTGTAGCTTGCATAACACACGAACCGTTCTGCAGGCTGTGTAGACAACTGGAGCGATCAAAACAGCTAACTTGGCTAACAAGCTAAGCTAAAAACTCTTACGCGCTGGGTGAGCAATTTTCAGTCAAGTGACTGAACAGGCACAGTGATTGAGTCTGCTAATACATCCATGCTGTCAGATCACCAGCACAAAACTATCTACCTTTTCTGTCTGTGTGCTGTGACTTTTTGTGATGTTTTTTGTCTTGTCCCTTTTTTTCTAGCAGTTCACAAGAAGACTACCTGGTATTCCCAGTGACCGCTATCTGTACCTGAGCATGTCTTTCTTTTATTCTTCATTTTACTTAAGTGTTTCTAGGAGCAGAATATAAATTAAAATTATGCACTGATGGAGTTATCATGTTTGCCTTGAGCTGGAGAGGACGTTGCAATGCCACTCACTCTGAAAAAAACCCACTATCTGCGTTCACAACATTCAGTAAAGGATGTTATAAGGCATTGTAATTGCCCACAGTGGGTAATCAGTATCTATTCAAAGCTTTAAAAGCAAGGGGACTGTTTGTCTGAGTGAAATAGTGTGTATGTATGAGAAGAAAGCAGGGAGTGGCCTCCAGAAGGAGTGTTGTAGGTCATGAAGCAAATTTGGCCTGGAGGGTTTATTGTGAATCAGGTGTTACAACCAGGACTCTATCCAAAACAGAGAGAGTGAGAGCCAGAGAAGAAAGAGTGGGGAGCGATTTATCAATGCAAAGTTAATAACATCCATTTGAATCTAACTAAAAATCAATATTTCATTACCAAATTGTTAGCGGGAATGAAGAAGGATTGGGGAAGTTGGGGTGGCTGTGGTGGGAAGGAGGCGTCTGAGAGTTCGATGGGGAAGACGGGATGATTCATTGGGCCATCAGCCTGAAAAGGAGGGAGGGATGGCGGGATGGAAAGAGGACGAAAGAGGAGGCTGCTGGAAAAACTTGGAGAGGGGTTTGCTCGTGAGTGACCTTGGCTGCAGGGGGAAAAATATATGGGAGAAAATGAAAGCAACTGTCATGTGCGTACAGGTCAGAATCAGCTTATAAATCATACTAGAGAGCAGCTGTGCTGTGTGTGATAGTGTATTTTGTGTGTACCGATTAGTGAAGGCAATTTGTGATAGAATTTGTGACAATAAACCACAGTTTTTATACTAAAATAACACATTTTTTTTTCTTAAAAGCACATAAAAGACATAAAATGTATGCACTGATTTATGTTTTATTTGTTTTTTTTTACTTTTGCAGTAATATGCAGAATGAGCTGAGCTTCATGTATTCCCTATAATGTGTGCCAAACCATGTCTTACAACACTGAAAAAATATGAGAAATTTGTGTCTTGTTTCCCAACTCTTCAGAAGTACTTACAAGTAGTAGAATACCTTTTTATGACGCCCATCCTGTAGAATTTGTTTCTGGTCATTCTTTATATTAGGAACCAAACTCCAGGAACCTTCCCTGTGGTAAAACTCCTTTTGAGGGAATCTGCATTTTCATACCATGGCCAAAGGCCCTTGAAGATTAAGTAAATTAGCCTGACATATAAAAAGTGCAACATTTAATCGCTTTACACATGCACAAGACATTTTTAAAACTTTCAGGTAACTACATTGTTAAGCAGTATTTAAGCAATTCGTGAGTGCTGAAAGCCCTGCCTCAATAACAAAGTTTTCCTTAACAGACTGAAAAAGTTTTCTGATAAAAACTTCAGGCGCTTTGTTCTTTGTGTGTTTAATACAGAGATTTACTGTAGCTGATGGGAGGTAAACCATATGGATGTTTATATCACGATTTATATAATGATGATTATATTGAGCTTGGTGTAATTGCATTCGTGGAAGCCATCACTCTTGACAGATATCACAGTGTTCAAAGTGAAAGTGAAGTGGGGAATAGCCGCCAAAGAGTGATGAAAACTGACAGCTATTTCAGCTCTCGACTAATTGACAATTTTCATGTGACAGTTTTTATGAGCTAAAATCATCGGCATAGTAGCGATTTCCATCAAAGCAGCTTAATTGGACTCTGCATTAAGATATGTGTGTGTCTGTGCGCGTGTACGGCTGCAGGTATTTTTAAGACTGTGTGAGGTGAGGAGCATGGTCCTCTTGTGTAGGTGGCTCATAGTTTATATAGCTAAACTTAAATGACAAACGAGAAGTTCAGTGGCTGTTGACTCATGCTACTGACAGACAGACATCATACTCAGACGTGGCTATAAGGCCTAAATTTGTCAAATTTATCTCACTGTGGGTTTGATCAAATCAAACTTGTTTGTCTTCGCACCTCATTCTAGTACTCCACTGAGAGGAAGTGTCTTTTTTTGACAGCTTTCCAGATTGCATGCACATCAGGTGACAATTAAGACATAACAACATAAATTGTCTGCCGTCACATCCAGTTACTTTCATTCCCTGATGCCTTTCCCCACCAATACAAAAAAAGAAACACACACAGACACTCAGAAAAAGCTTCTACATTACTTTGGCCAAAACCTGACAGTTTGTAGTGCATTAAATTAACACCACCTCTTCCTACCACCTCCTCATCCTATCCACATCCACCTGTAATGAGCAATTATAGTTAGGCGGGCCCCATCTGTAAAAGTTTCTTCTGTGTTGCTTTTTTTCCTCAGCTTCTCTGAGATCCTGCTGCGACTTTCTTCACCCCATTTACCGTGGCACATTTCAAACAATCCAAATATGGCACATGTGCGCTGAATAATTCAGCTGCTGCTAACATTAAACAACTGTTAACATGCTAGAATAATTAGTTATGCTTGCTTGACATGTTTGCGTCTTTAATAATTAATGCATTTGTCTTAATTAACAACAACAGTATTTTAGCCTTGTTGCTTCGTTCTCAAGAAAATAAAGTGGAAAACAGGCAATTATGCTATAAATATTAATTAGGTGCCCTTATTAAAATCCCACATAATGGGCCGTGGGGGGGAGCGCGGTTATAATGTATAAGAAATTAAAAAACTATACACCTTACTGTCACTTGCTCATTGGGAACAGGTGGAACAGCAAAGCTTCTTTGTTATTTGCTTTGGAAATACAGCATTCATAAATTTGACCATAAATTTGAGTATCATATTGAATTCACTAAAACATTAATGCTGTCAATGGAGACTGCTGATTAATGTAATAATTATGCCTATGCTATTTAGCTGCATTATAAATGCCATCTCATTAATCATAGATTGGACCCTTTGTTCATTTGAAACCATTTTCTCAAGCACTGTGCAGCAACACAAAATAACATACTGTTTTAAATGATAGTTGCAAGAAATATTTTGGCCTAAGTCAATGTCCCATTGCATTTCCAGCTCTTTAAGAAAGCCCATTGTGTGACAACCCTATGATTTAAACCACAATACAGCCACTTTGGGAGCTCATGATCTAGCAAACTGATTCTTGATGTGAAGCGTCAAGTTAGAAAATAGTGTTATATTCGACTGGAATGCACTGGAAATGTCTTTCAGGAAACGGAGGCCTTTCTTGAATTGAGATAATGCTGTATTTAAATTTTCATGGGTGGTGTCCTTGTTTTGGCTGAAAGAAGGGGCTAGACGACGTGAAAGCGCTCAGCCACTCGGAGACGAGCCAAAAATGCAGCTGTCAATGAGAGGAGAGACAGGCGACAGGCATGACGCCCTACGTGCCGGATGACTTTGGGAAGACTTTGACAGCCACCCAGGAAGGGAAGTTATTTTCCCTCCTTTTTTCTCAAGCTGCCGCATGATTAAAAGCCAAATGAGTGACACTGCTCGACACCCCAAATCAGCCCACTGCATTAATATTTCACACAGATGGCAGCTGTGTATCAAAACAACATGCAGCTGAGGACAAGAGGAGGAGAGGAGTGTTGGAGCAGGGTAAAGATTCTTTAGCAGTATTGCCATGTTTTCTTGATTGACTAGATTTAAGTGGACAAAATCAGAACTGAAATCAAAACTGAAAGGGAAACATGACAAATGCGTACAATATAAAATATATTAAAGGGATAGTTTGACATTTTAAGAAACTGGCAAATTGTAAATTTTACATGTATAGGGTTTTCATGGATTAATCAAACCTGTATATACTTGCCTTATTAAATGTGTTTTAGGGCAGTGACACAGCGTCAAAGAAGGTGAGAAAGTGAAGGCGATTATTACATTGCCTTCATATGGGACCAAAAGTGGTACTTGAACTGATACGTGTAGTAGTCTCTATTTGCCATTCAATAAGGGAAAGCAGAACACCTGAGACTACAGATATGCACTTTAAACAAAATTGCATTTGCTTACCACTTTCACACCCCACAGATGTATTTCAGTTTCTTCATTCCATGGTCATGTCATTATTGTTGTAAATATAAAATATATAACGTTGGAGTGTTCAGATGTAATGAAGCTTTCCATGTGCTCTTTAGGCTTTATAGTTTCATCTGTTTCTCTCCTTTCACACTGATTTGCTACTAGTACCAACGATGCAGGACCACCCTGCTCAACCTAGCTTGACAGATGCTCACCCACAGCCTGACAGCTTGGTGTATCATGGCACATTTGTTACCTTCGGGCAGTGCCATTCTAGCTGTCTTTATGCTATGCTAACCTCATTGGCTGCTAGCTACATACACTACCTACATATTTACCACACAAACATGAAACTCTTTTCATCCAACTTTCACCAAAAAAAACAAACAAATAAATGCACATGGAAAAAAAATAAAATAAAAGCAACTGTGTTATTCCTTTGTCAGATTAAATGTGCATTACAGTGGTGTAAGGGTAAAAATGCAGATTGTATTGTAATTATTAATACGAAGCAGATACCTACAGGTTAGAAGAGGTCAAAAAAGAGGTCATGAGTTCATTGTTCTTATCTGGACATTGTTGCAGTGATGGGGGAGCTGGCAGTGGTGAGGAAATATAACAGCCATGAAACACAGACATGCCATCAGCACTTGGGGGACAACTTCAATTGGAAATGTCTATATTAGGCAAGGCAATATGCAAATGCTGTTGATGGTGTTGTAAATTCAATAAAGGTGACAGCAAACAACATTTCAGTGGTGATGATTAAAGTGTGGATGTTTAAAAAAAAGGGAGGTAGGAGGGCCAGGCAGAGTGTGGGGGCAATAATGAGGGGGGGGAGGCACGAGATAACCATCGACTGAACCGACAATAGCAAAACAAGCACCACTGGTGGCCGCCGTGCTATGGCTTCCTCTCTACACCGCTGTCAATAGCTGTCACTCCTTAACTGCCTGTCCTTTGCTGCATTAGTATACTCTCACCACAGCAAATTCAGCGACCATCCTCCCTTGACCTTCCCACTAGTGACTGTCCTCCCAACTGGCTTCCACACAGACGGCAGATATCATTATCAAGACTTCAAAACACAGGCGGATATTGCATTGAAAAGGTTACACACATTCAATGGCTGAGGAAGGAAGGCCTGAAATAAATAAATATAGTATATATTAATAATGAATGAATGGCATTTGGGTTATGGCGCAACGTGTGTATGGGGTTCTGTCTGTGTGTGACTGCATGGGTGGTTTCGGCTATAAAAGCCAGCTTTCTTCACATGCACAGCGCACCAGAGTTTTTTTTTTTTTTTTAAAA
>OMLM01020591.1:69005-83867 GCA_900302695.1 Helostoma temminkii | reverse complement strand
CCCCCTGAACAGACTGAACTTTCCTCACTAAAACAAGACTTTGTGCCTCCAGTTTCGTCTTCCACATTTTCTGTCACTCTGCTTATTTAGAATAAAGTACGCTCATAGCTAATAGCGTATAGCATAGGTAACATCAAATTTGATTTCAATAGACTGATTTGGCTTTAGAATTACTGGATGGGTAAGGCAGCTGGTTCTAGTTGACCCTTTAATTCTTTATAGCAAAATCGTCATCAGACTTGAAATTTTATTTTTATATTTTTCACTCACCAGAATGAACATTTGCATTTAAAGCTCAACTTTGTTGATGAGTATCTGCTTTATAATGAATGTAGCTCCAACAAACGTGCTGTACGGTATGTGTCCCATCCTGCATAGCTAACTTCATAGTGAAACATGTTTGATCAACTGTGTTATGCATAAACTGATAGATTAAGAAAATGATCAGGTGATTTCTAGTTTCTTGCATTAAAAGCAATGTGTCACTTATAGCACCACTGATCAAATAAAGAAAACAAACAAACAACAACAACCAAGAATCAAATCCCAGCATCTGATCAAAAGGGACAAACTTTTTGATATGAATGTTTTAAAGGTTATACTTACTTACATACATACAATCTGATTGGACACTCACAATAACAGACAGACATAACTGTTGACTCACCCTGCATTGGTCCACTTGGTCCTAGCTACATTCACAACACAGTGACATATGCCAGCTGATTAGTGGATCACTGCAGTGTCAAGACGGTGTATTTTTAAACCCAGGTTTGTAGCATGTGGGGTGCTGGGCCTTGCTGGTCACACACCACTGACAGGTGTTAGAGCCAAGGACAGCACTGTCACTTCATATTAACAGACACATAAATTCCGACAGGGGGTGAGGGGAACAGCTAAAGTTGGGTGCTGATATTTCTGATTCTCTATCCAGGTTCGACATAAATCCAACAAGATGAGTACTTTCTGTCTTCTTTTCAATCTGAATGCACCCCAAGCTACCTGTCTAATAGTACAAGTTAGTATAGACACCTTCTACCATATGTACATACTGCACGATACAAAAGGTTTCACATCTGAAAATGCTTAGACACATTCTCCTGCTGTAGGACCAGGTGTCTATATGCTTAGCCGTCGCAGTCTTATTTGGATTTATGGTGTCAAGCTGTATATTTACACAATAACCATTGTTCAGAAGACCATATTCCTGGCCACTTTTAAATGTCCACCATCAGACTATCACTGACAGATATGGTACCTCCAGCTGACAAGGTGCCAGACTGCAACTTCACAAAGTGCCTCACAATAAATGATAAGGGAAATAGAACACTAAGGCAGGGAAATAGTAACCCTCATTAGAAAAATGACAATAATGAACTAGTTTAAAAATCATTGATGGCTGGTGTGAACTAACGTATTGAACAAATTAAAATTTTTATGTGATTAGATTGAAAAATCAAGAGATCAACACTTTTGTACAAGAGAAACATGGACCAAATGTGAACAGCAATTGATTGGGATATTTCAGTGGCGCTCCCTGCTACCCCTGGAGCCATGTCACTAGCACTGCTAAAAACCTCATAATTAAGCTGTACATAAGTACTAGGGCAGTGACACAAATATTACCACCACAATGGATTTCAAATGAAATAATTAAGATATGCTTAACCCATGTAGTAATTACTAACTGTTTTAAAAGTAATCAAACAGGCTAATGTAATCATCAAAAAAAAGATGCTGGGTTTCTTCCCGGGTGATCCTCTGCCAAGTCTGTGCTTCAGCTGATTTCATCCTGCTGATTGTGTCAGCTGTCACATCATCAATAAATAAAAGGGAACCATAACACTATCTCCACCGTGTTTCATAAATGAGGTTGCATGCTTGAAAACACATTCTGCACTTTGTGTTTTCATTCAGGCGGGTTTACTTCGAGACCTGTACTGGTCTGCCCCTCACTGTGCTGTTCTGGAACAACGTCCTGTGTACACTTGAAGTTGCACAACCCTTTTTAAAATACTTACCAATGACGTCTTCTCGTGATTGGTTGATTATATTAATAACACAGATATGACTGCTTCATGGAGGACGTTCTTCATCTGTCCCTGTTTTTTGCTTCCTTCACATCGAACACTATTGTTCAGGCTTGAGTGTGTTATTTTTTGATTTGGCCACTATCTATCTATCTATGCAAACAGATGATGCTTTTCTATGTTCTATAGCTTTTGCTTTATCACTCTCCAGTGCTCAGTGGCTGCAGTAATTAGAAAGGCTGGGACATGCATTTGCCAGTCCTGGTAAGGCCCTGATCACCAATAACAGCATTTATTGTTTTCTAATCAGCAGTGCTTTGACTGGTCCGATCACTCAGTAAATAATGGAGATGTCAATACTGTCCCGGTCCTGTGACTCTGGAGCCCATTCCCCACCCTCTCTCACTCGCTTGCTCTCCCTGCTCTCACTTGCCATTATAAGGCAGCCTCATTAATCACACATTACGTTTGAAAAGAGTTCAAACTGTCAAGGGTTGAAAACTTGTACACACACAGCCACAAACATACACACAAAGAAAAAATACTCATATGTGCACAAACACCCACAAATACACACACAAATACAAAAAGATGTAATTACAACACAGGCACTTCACTTATTTTTTCCTCCTCACACACCGTCTTTGCTCGTACATTAGTGGTAAAGCAGCCAAAATGTCGTCTCGTCAGTGAGGCAGCTCCATTGATTAGCACTTCCAGCTTCTGTTCTGGACCAGGAATTACCCCTCTAATCTTGTAGTGAGTTATTTGCTGGAGACCAATCATCCTGATCAGATGAATTACCCTCTTTGTAACTGCCTGGAGAAGTCCAACAACACAGAAACACACAGGCACACAAGAAAGGCCACATTAATGCAGACTTAAAGGTACATTAACATGTGTCACGTGCTAACACATAACCAGGTATGTACTTAAAACAAAAAAAACGTATACTTATACAGTAGCCACTGTTATTAATAAATAGTAAAATACAAGCATCTCAAAGCTTTATTGCAATCTTTGCTTACCTTCTACCACAGGATACCACAAAGGTAATTACATTTACCTCCATTTGTTAAAACTAGATATAAAAGAAGCTAACTCTCCACATCAAGAATACAAATATTTACAGGTAGTATGAGGAAATTGAGGGCTCGATTTACTACGATCACAAATAAGCGTTTTTTTATTTCTACTTTGCATCCTTCTGCCTGTGCAATCAGATTGCACCTGCCTGTCAAAGGTATTACGTTTAGACACATCTCAGCCATCGCAAATCGTTTTCAGGCTTGATTGATCATATTGAGTGTAAATTTGCATCTTATCCTCCCTGTATTTTTCGCACTGGCAAAAAAACCTCACTTCGCACATTTATGAAGGCAAATGTTCAAAATCTACAGCATATGTGCAAAGTTGCTCATTTCAAAGACACAGTCCTCAGTGCACATCCTTGGTAGATCGATTAGTGCCATTTTTTGAGAGTTTTACCAAGTTTGCACTTGATTTAGTACACAGAAACCTTTAGTAAATCAGGCTCCTAGTGTGTTGTATATTTTATTTTAAAAGAAAAGAAAGCAAAGAGTAAAATATAAACATCACAACAGCAAACCTTATTTTGATGGGATTTTTTAACAGGTGCAGCCAGGCCATCTAAATAGTGCTGTGCTTAAGGTTGCTGCGTCATTGGGTGAAAGCAGTGTAGCAGACATGCTAGGTTGGAGCTAACATTAGATTCTGTGTTTTAAGGGCTACAGAGGTTGAATTTAGTCCAGGGGCTCAGCTGTCAAATGTTGGGATCTAACACCATATCTAAACTACACAGAAAGTGAGCAATAAGCAACATGTTAGCAGAGCAACAGTAGCAGTTTCTTCCTGTAAATGTTAAACACAAATTGCTCATTCACTCTAAATAAATTATGCTATGCTAGTTCTGCTATGATTGCTGAACAAATGTGAAATTGCAACATGTCTGCCCATAAACTTTTGTATTTGTTGATTTATTTAGTTTCTTGTACATTCTTGAAGTGGACTGGACACAGAAGAGAGAGGCACTTTCTATTATAACTTTAAAATATACCTATATTAAAAAAAAAAATAGGACATTCTCCAAAATAGTACTTATACCCAAAAGTCTTTGCTTCTGATTTCCTGCATTATGATTTATTGCCACATTGCATAATTCTTCAGAGGGACTGTGATTTATATTTCCTAAACGTACTGTACATCATATTGTTTGTGATAGAATATATTTGTGTACAAGCAGTACTCATGGCTTTGCAGGTGTCAGGTGTGTTGTGGGCTGTGTCACCGGCTGGGCTGTTCTGAAACAGAGCAAATTGAGGTGAACAAATAAATCAGCATTGTCTCTCTGCCACACATGGATATGTCGGATGCATGTAGACGCTCATGCACACACTCATGCACACACCTGATGACCAGTACACAGACATATTATTACGATGGGTTGCTGCACATTATGTACACTAACACACAGAAAATTACTTGACACCATCACCACTGTTTTCTTCCGTAGGCCTGACAGACATTAGAAAATGACAAGATGTAATGAACAGCATGAGGCAGCCCATGCCAGTACACTGACAATGCATAAATGTCTTTCAAGTGTTAACAAGGGAATCAGGATTGAATAAAATAATGTAGATCAGCTGTGAGAAACCGATCCCAGGCTCAATGAGAGCAAACACGCAGCCAAGGTTGAAGAGCTATTCCCTAACACATGACAAACAAGGAGTCCTGCGACAGATGGTGTAGCCCCCAAGTCCTGATCTCAACATTGTGGAGTCAGTTTGGGATCACATGAAGCATTTGATGGATAAGTTCACATAAACTTCTTGTTTCTTGTCAGACTACATTTCAACAGTGATTTTTATCTGAGCTTTTTGTTTTCAGCAAGCACACACTTCACCAGCCTCAGGTGGTTTGGTGTGCATTCAAAAGCCCATGACTTTGTGAGGCACTGAGAGCAGCCCCTCTCACCCTGCCATTCCAGCCTCACCTGAACATACAGTATACCTCATTTCGGCTGCCAGTTGTAGCAATTTGACAGCAAATGGAAACAACAAGAAAAGAAAACATTATTTTATGACATTTAACTACTTCTCCCATTTCATATACTAACCACTAAAATATAAATTCAGCCCTTTTCTGCTGTAGGACGTCGTTTGGCTCTGTTATCAGCTGATACACATCAGAACAACAAATTAACGTGCAGCAGTAGCCATCTTAAATTGCCAGCTGGTCTGTGACAGGACCCTGGCTGATCTTGGCATGTCCCCTCCGGGTTTCTGCTCTGTTTGTGGCATGTCATCCCCCCTTGATAACATAGTGATTGCAGAGCTGTCTTGTTAAAGCCCCCAAGCACCATATGTGGAAGGCTGTTGCAGCTCTGTGTCAATCTAGCAGAAGGGGCAGTGATTTGTTTTAAGTTTAATGCATAGGTGCTCTCATAATCCAATCAGTCAGTGTCCAAGGGACCAAACACAGATATTGGCCATTTTTGTTTCAGAACAAACTGGTTCAGAACTGAACCAATTTGTCTGGATGAAGTAATAATCATCTCTCCTCATGCCAATCTGGATTTTACCAAAACATCGATTGAGTTTATTAAATATCTGTACTATCATACAGCAAGAGGATTCTTCCAACCAATCACATCATTTTAACAATATTTGCTGGATTATTACATTTTGTGGCATTCTCGTTTAATGAAATTTGATAATGTGTGACTAATATATGATGGGCTGTGCAGAGCATGACAGAGTAGCAGGTGGTAAAGGTAAATAGCAATGCAGAGAGAGAGAGAAGCAGTGAGCAGAGTGGGTATATTTCAAGTGTCATGCTAGTATAAGTTTGATCTGCACATTATTTACCTGTTACAAACAAGCTCAATTGGATGATTAAAATTAAAAGCATGGGCTAACAAATTATAAATACACCACTATGTATTGGCCCATTTGCTTTCCTGAGGGTGTCCTTACCCACTAGGGGCAGAGGCAGCAATGGGGAGGATGTTGTACTCAGTGTGACATCAAAACATCTTGGATTGCTGTTGTTTCTCTATATCATTGTGCATTGATTTCACTGAAAAATTAAAACAGTAGGTCTTTAATAATCATAGAGCCATCTGATGATAGGTCACTTTGTAACTACACAGGGCAGCCCCACAGGCCTTTGTTCGTTTTCTTTGGTGATGTTGCATGAAGTCTAATTCTAAACAGAACCAATCTAAGAGCCATAGAAAACTTCACAACATTTCTAGGTGGACTCTAAACATGGATGTTGGAAACTTCCTCTGCTTTAGCTGCGATTACATGTCAGATTGATTCTGGGAAAGGACTTTTGGACATTACACAAGTCTCATGTCTTGGGTTGTAGTGGACAATGTAGCATATCAGTACAGCTGCAGACAGAAGAAGTGCTTTGGAGCTGTGAATACAGACTTGCTTCATCCTAATCCTGTCTGTGACTGTCTGAATCTCTTACTCTCCATCTCTCAGATTCTGTGTAAGTCTGCCGGCAGACAGCAGCTCAGCTCTGTTCTGTTGTCTTCTACTATCGTGGAGAGGTGGGGGGGTTCTCATGGGATCCCGTGTTCACATCACTCTCCTACTACACATTTGACAAGAGCACCTTGTTTGTACACATACAAAAGTGGTTGTCATTTTTATTGCTTTCTGTTGTCTTTGTAAGTGATGCTCTCTCCACTTTGGTGCTATTTCCTTTTTACTCTCCGTCGCCTGGCTCCGCTGCATCTGCTTGTGTGTGGTTTTCCGTCCTTTCCATCCACTTTGAATTCAACCTCATGATAATTTTGCCTTCCTCTTTGTCAGTGGTTTGCCTTTGACTGAGGCGGCAGGCTCGGATGTTTGGTAATGGCCACTTAGAGTAATCAATGGGCCTCTTTGAAGTTGTGAGATGAAAGAGGAGTTTGACAGCTAATGTGCGCCTGCCCCGTGACGTGAACAGCATGCCAATGCCTGCACGCTTTGAAAGTACAAGGATGGCTGCATCAGGTTGGATTTATCCCACGGTGAAGACTCACCTGAGTGACTGAGTGGCACAATGGCAAGTGGCAGTTGCTCTTTTGCTTTCTTATACACACCCACACACAAACCTCCACAAAAACACGCGCTCTCACTTTCTGTGCTTCCTCCTCTCTCCTACTCCGCCTTTCTCTCTTTCGCCCTGTTTTATATATCTGTCACATCGGCGTACCTCCTATGCAGCTCGTGC
Source organism: Helostoma temminkii (assembly GCA_900302695.1). Classification (NCBI taxonomy): domain Eukaryota; kingdom Metazoa; phylum Chordata; class Actinopteri; order Anabantiformes; family Helostomatidae; genus Helostoma; species Helostoma temminkii. The sequence continues at coordinate 76,584 of OMLM01020591.1, read as the reverse complement.
CAGCTTCCATTCCACGCTCTCCCTCAGAAATGTGTTCAAGTAAACATTTCACGCTTGCTTATGCTAAACGGAAGTGGCAGTGGAAGGTATGTGACAGGCAGAAACTGTCTGTGCCCAAGGCTGCCACTGACAAACCGAGCCCCTCTTCTTTCCACACTGCTTTTATCTCCGAAATAATGGATGTGTGTGATCGGAGGAGAGCTTTCGATCATACATTCATGTCAATGCTAAGAGAGGACACCCCTAGTGAGGGAAAAACAAAGCAACACTGCTCATTATTGTAATGTAAATCATTTGTGCTAAAATTAAAATGAGCATAGCAAGAAACATTATACACTATGGTATATTCGCTTGTCTTGGTTTGAATCATTTTTGGGCATTGTCAGTCTCGAGTGGCCTGATTTGCTCCACAGGAGGAAACTGAGGCATGTCCTTTGAAGCAAAGGGAGGAATAAAAGGAGAACATTTACACAGGGGGATCGTTTCCCATAACCAGTAGTCTTTGAATGCACTCCATGGTTATGCCCTTCCAAATAGAGGAGATGGGATATGTACAGGAAGTGATCTTAGAATGTGCAACAATCTGCACCTTCCTCTAGGGAGCTGTTAACTTAGTGCAGAGCTCTTTGTCATTATTGAATTGGTGTATGTTTGCAGCGCGTCATAGAGGTTAAGATACTGCCCTTTCTTTCTATCTTTTAGACACACACAGAGGTAGGTTAATGGCATCTTGTAGCATAACCCCACATGCTCCTCTAACGTAAAACACATGCAGTGCGTTCAGACAGACTTTAAAGCCAGCAGGAGCTCTGTCTCCGAGCCCACTGTTGGACCCGACTGCAGTTCCAGTAATGTCAAATAACAGTGACATCATCCCCACCTCTGTGTCTGTTCTCCTGCCGTCTCTCTCGTTTATTGGAAGTGATGTAATTACTTCAGTCGCAGTTGTTTTTGTGTAAGTTCAAAATCAGAGTGAAATCTAGAACTTTGTAATGCTGTACCTCAATGTAATAATCAGTGACAAAAGAATTAAAGCCTGCTTTGCTGTGTTGTATCACTGATTTACAGTAATAGAATACAAGCTTGGTTGTGTCTAGTTCACAAAGTTGTTGTTTTTTTTCTTCCTTGGAAATGCAAGAAAATAAATGGAATTTTTAAAATGCAGTACAGCGCAGTACACTTTCCTATAATAAACATGTACATTTGATTTATACTTCTGTGTTGAATCTAGAACAGAACAGAAACAGAAGTTTATCGGGAGGGGTTTTATAAAGTGGAAGCAGTGAAATATTTTAAAACAGGCAAGGTGTACATGTACTCCACCAAAATGGAACTATGGTAAGCAAGTTTAAAAGTAAGTCTGTGTTTAAATGGACATGAATATACACACACACAGAGAAAATATCTGCTGTGCTGAATGAAACTTAGCCACCAGTCACAAAACAGAAACACCTTGAGAAGAAATGTGAAAATGTCTGAATGTGCTCCTCACTGTCTAAAGCTTAGAATGCCGTAAATACCAATAGAACTTTTTGTTGTCCTTTTGGTTTTGGCAATGGGTTCACATAAAGACAGATTTTCCTAGCAACCATTACGAGATGCATACTTTGTTATCAGAAAAAAAGTTTCTTCTTTTAACACTGGCTCTTATCTCTGTCTGTGTATGTATGACAGGTAAAATCTGCTACCAGAATGCCGCCATTAAACGTTTGGACTGTTAATCCGTGACGATTGGTAAGACTCTTACTGTTTATTGTAAAGAAGAAGAAAAGCTGTATGCTCAACTTATCCAAGGTTACACTCAGAGAAAAGACTGTGAGTGCTCAATCTCTGCTGCATGTATACATGCATGTAACTAAAAAGACAGTTTAGCAAAGGGACACTTTTTGGCGTCCCCCTTTTTCTCTGCTGTTCTTAATCACAGACTCTTTAAGTCGTTGGTTTGATCCAGCTTTTTCTCCCCCTCTCTCCTTGGTAAGCTCCTCTGTGGAAAATATCTGTGCGCCAGTAACACCACAAAGGCTTACTTATCTGGGCATTACCTATTAAAGGTTTAAACCCCCGCGTCTCTGATAAACACTGCCTATAAGGCTTTTATCTCCCCGCGGCCTTATCGCACTCTTGAAGGTCCTTCTCCCGAGGCACAGTAATTTGTTTAATTAAAGTGTCATTTCAGGAGGGAAATATAGCCACGACTGTAGCACGAGATCCAAAGAAGTTTACCCGTGCTGTTGATGTGGAGCACTTCACCACTTCCCCGTCTCTCTTTCTCCCCAGTCTTTGTCCAAGGCTTAGATTTAGATTAACTCAGTGGTGTTTTCTTTTCTTCTTTTTCTATGACTTTTTTTTTGGTATTTCCAGACAGCAGCCATGGAAGTTTAAAAAGACAACAGAATCAAATCTAGTTTGAGAGCACCCTCCCTTTAGCTGCTATCTAAATGGAGCCCTGGGAGGATTGGCTTTCTGGCCTTGAAGCTTGTGTTGTCAGCACTTTGGGCGATTTGTGTGTGATTTCATTAGGAACCAAAATAACAGCCAGATGAAGAGGAAAATAGCGTCTGCAAAGTGCTGCCGTACTGCTCGGTGCAGTGTGCACTCTTAACACTCACCCAATCACTCTGACATCCACACTGCCTCTGAAGAGCACATAAAGTATTCCATCAGTGCGCACATCATCGAAAGGAACACTCGTTTGTCTGTATGTACTGTAAATGCAAATACAAATGACAGCACCTCCTATGAAAGTTCATGAGCAGGCTCAGTGCAGTGTCAAAATACCTGCATGGTGCTCAACTGCATTCATTTTTTTCTTCTTCTCTTTTAAAGAGTTTTTTTCTGCATTAACAAAAATGCACTTGAATTCATTTTAGAATAAAATACACTGACTGGTCACATTATATGGTGAACCTACTAGCAGCTTTGGCATGAATTCTACTTTTACAAGGTTATCATTTTTCAGCTTTTGTTAAAATTGTCTCTTCAGTTCCATATGAGCAGTTGTTTATAATCTGAACACTTAACCAATGTATTTCTTAAGTAAGTAAGCTAATATAACAAAAGAAATCCTATTATCATACGGATAAATCCAGGGCCTGGTTTCAATGTTTAAACTGTAAAGTATGTCAGCCTGGCAGAATAAAAACACATTTGTTCAGTGTATCACAATAAGAATAATAAAGTACATTTTTAATAATCAATGCTCATATGGGGCTCATGGAAGGGACAGCTGAAAACGTGTACCTGTATGAAAAAACTGGTCTTTTTTATGTATGTCCAAACATTTGACTGGTAACATACTGTACAAGAGCATTTTATCCTTCAGAACTTATTTTGTTATATATTATATATATATATATAATCCTTATTGCCAAGTACGGATGCAGATAAACTTCAACTATGTTCTATACATATGTTCTATACATAATATAAACCTAATAAAACAATAATGCTATGAATCAACTTGGCATATAAAAAAATGTGAAAATATAAGCTCAGAATTTGATTACAGCTGGAACTAACACCTTTGTCTCCCTACTAGTCATTCTCAAACATCAGGTAATAGGGTCATCAGAGTGAAAGATTTATGAGCTTTTGCACACAGACACAGAAGAAAGCTTCTCTTAAAAGGACAAAAACAAAGGGACATACTGAAAGATCAAGATAGCGTAAGATACGGCAGCACAAGATAAGGCATGAAAAATGGCAGAGCAAATTAATTAGCCGAGAGGAGGGTCGTCCACACAGAGGCCCCAGGACAGAAAGGTGTGCCACATAGATGGTAGGGATAAGAGATAGCTGGAAACAAGTTTGAGTAAGTGAAGACTTAAATCTAAACTGCAAGTGTTCATCCTGGGAGGGATGTAAAAAAAAATGACAATCAACACAAACACCTTGCATCCAGGGTCAAGAGCATGTCCAGCTGTTTCTGGTAAAAGTCTGGAGAAGGAAATAGAAAAGGAGACAGAGACAACAATGACTAATGGAACTCTTGACTTTTTTTGCCATTCACACATGTTTATGCATTTTTGCAACTATACAACACCTGCATACAGTACTGTAGATCCTTCCATTTGTTAAGTTGGTTTGAGGAAAAAGAATACTAGTATATGATGCAAAAATCTCAATCACTTGTATTTTCTTGACTTCCTGCTGATCCTATTTTTCCCCGTGAGTCAGACTGAAAAAAAATGGAAAGGCAAAAACAGAACAAGAGACTTTGTCAGCATTTAGGACAGTGGCATGCCTTTCTATCATCCTGCTTTATATTTCTTTTTTTATTCTATGTCCATCTTCTATCCTCTAGCAGCTGTCTGCAAGGCTGCAGATGCTGCTGTGCTGCTTTATTGTTTATGTATTGCAGTATATTGTATCCTCACACCAGGGTTTCACAGTTTTTTTTTTCTTTTTTTTATGTTAAATGTATTTTATAGTTTGATCTTAAATGTATTACCAAGTACTGGTGCAAATAAAACTGTAAATGTCCAGTACAAACAATAAAATCCTATGTGGGGTTTCATTTTAGCATTTGCAAGCAAGCCGGTTAATATTACAGTGTAAATCCAAAAGGGTGTGTGTGTGTGTGAAAAACTAAATTATGCAAGGGAAAAAATAATTAAGCTGATCTGTATGAGGGTATAAGAGCTAACTGTAAAATCTGTCTATCCTCTCTCTGTGATTGACTATCAGCGAGATGTGTTTTTTAAAGCCCTGACGCGTTATTAATAAAACAAACTCTAATAGAAATATCATTGGGCTTATTTTTCAATCAGGCACAGGATCGCTGCAATCCGCAAAGCGTGACATTAATCAAAGATTGATGGCCGGGCCGTTCATCTGAGCCGCTGTTGATCCGGTAATTAAAATGACAAAAAAAGAGAGATTTACTGAACTACAGTAGTTTCATTTCCTTGTCAATGGTGCACGATTTGCTGTTTTTATTTTATTTTTTTATTTAGGTAAAGAAATGTATGTCTTTTTCATCCTTACCTTTTTTTCCTGATGGACATTGTCAGAAAAAGACTTGAGGTGAGGAAAATGGAGCAAAAACAATATTCGCCTTGCTCAATCAAACTTTTCAAAGCAATAAAAGTGAAAGTTTCAATAACCTTAGTTCAGCAGTAATTCAGGAAGAAAAGCAGATACAAATGGAACAGCTTTGCATTTTTATTTTGGTAAAGTAATTACGTAGTCTCTTGGAGTTTGACAAGGCTTCTAATGAGTTCTCCCAGGACCTCTGTTTTATTTGTTTGTTTGTTATTTTTAAGCTTGATTAAGTCCCCTTGTATTTAGCCAGCACAATCAAATCAAAGGGGAGGAAGATTAACTGTGTACATTTCTCCGACATATTTAAGGAGGTGTAAGCATACTGCTTTTTCTTTGTTAAACCCTCCTGCTGTAGTCAGTTAGCCATCTGTTCTAGCTACTTATCCCTCCATATACAAAGAAGCAAGAACATAACACACACATACAGTGGCTGACATGATTTAATTATTGCCAACCTACATGAATCCTTGTGTAAAAACACAATTAAGATGAAAGGATCATTGACACTGTCAAAGCTGTGATTGCTTATTTACAGTGGCAAGAAAAAACAATGGACCAATGAAACAGTGTGTAACATCATCCCACTGGCAAAGTACAATGGAGGGACCCTCATTCCCAGGTTTATCAAGCTATCTGGAGGTGTTTTCACGTACAAACTCTAGACAATGTCGGGAAAATCAGATCTAGATCTGCACAGCAGTTCACATTCTGACATTACCTGAACTTTGTACTAGGATGCTCACAGAGCAAGTCCGGGTAATCTCTGGACCGTCTGACTCAGACATTTAGATTCTCACATGCATCTCACTCGTATCTCGCACATCTGAGTGCAGCTCAACATGATAAAGTTAGGGTGATGAGCTCAGCAGAAGGGGAGACATTAAGCAGGACAATGACTCTAAACACCATCTACTACAGAGTCGCTTTGGAGACACAAAATATGCTTTTGGCTGCATGAAGCACTTGTTTGAGCTGACAAAGTTGATTCAGTTGGTCTAACCAACTGTTATTTTTTCATAATAAAGGATGTGTTAAATAAAGATATCATGAATATGTTTTATTGGCTTACAAATATTGTATTTATTTATAACTTTGGTGAAGTTCAGATCACATTTCATAATCAATTTATGCAGAAAACCAGGAAACTGAAAACAGTTCATTTTTATTTTCCTTGCTCACACAATAATGTAAAAGCAGGACTTTACCATTAAACAGCTGGTTGAGGTGGATCTTTGGAACTGTTTTGTTTTATCATTATTTTGTAAGGCATTCATGAGAAATGTCTTGCCGCCAATAAACTGGATGTGCGACAGTGCAAACTGTCATGATTTAAACCAACATCTTTAAATTAAAACACTTGTGATGGTCACTTATCACCATTGTTCAGCAAAAGTCAACAAACATATGCTCTTTTAAGACACAGATTGAGTCACTTTTGTGCAGACACTTCCTCAAAAGCAGCCTAGAACCTAACTTAGCTTAGCTGCTAACATGGCTACTAACACCTCACTGAAATAAAGAAATACAGCCTCTGGAAAAATGTTAGGAATATTTATGAACTATTATAAATCATTAAAGTAAACCACTTGCACGTGCATGTTTTTTGGTGAATTGAATGGATCACTTTGCAACATGAATGAGAGCACTGTTTTCATGCAATAACATTCAACTGTTTAGTTTTCAGTTGGACACCAAGATGGCAAATATGTCCATAAACAGAGAAAGTCTGCTTTCATTTAACCACTCGCCCGTTGTAGCTGTCCTCTGTGAGTCTAACCGTTTCGCCACCTGTGTAGCGTTATGTCTCATCGCTCAAACACAGCTTAATTGAATCTGAATGTCACCATAATCATTAACATGCTGCAGCTACATGCTACCTACTGTGGGTACCTGCAATGCAATGTTTTCTTCCAGCTTCTGATTCACTGAAGAACAGCTGATCCAAGTTATTAACAGTGGTTTGGAGAGGGATAGCCGGATTACAAGCAAGGTTACGCCCCTGGAAGAGCTTGGGCTCCCCACCCCTGCTTTATAAACAGTCAACGAAGCAGAACAGAATAGAATGCAGCTACATCTTGTGGCAGCAAAAAGCAGGGGCATCAATGACCCCCTCCATGCTGGGATGGTACCTTCATACAGGACACCCAGGAACCATATAATCCCATCTACATCTGACCACTGTAAAAGAGGCTCTGGAAAGCTAGAATTGAAAATACAAGGTGTTTGTGAGCAGCAGTCCACAGACAGTCCCTCATTTAGACGTTTGGGAAAAGTAAACTTATCAACACCACAGCATTTTCCCGAGGCAACAATCTTTCCCTAATATTTAAGGGCTCTGACATTTTTAAATATTACCAGAAAATTGTCTGTCATGCTTTAGTTGCATGATCTGTTTTTGCCATATATATATAAAACTGTACTTAAGCCTATCAACTTGATAGTTTTGTTTCCAATTTTAATTGGCAAGGTTTATACTGTTTAAAAATAGTATAAAGCAGTTGCAGATCCAGAGTTGCAAAAAAAAAAAAAAAAAAAA